>CM050432.1:13296839-13413370 GCA_027564155.1 Gymnocypris eckloni scoliostomus | reverse complement strand
TAATTTATATATGGACAGACAGTAAAACAACAGCACTTACATATGGACAGTACATATTTACAGACTGTACAGAAGACAATGTGCAAAATACATACATATACTCAGTACGCTTAGTGTACTATAGAGACATACTTAATTATCAACTACACATTATACAATCAGATATACATCTACATTATGTACAGTATCTATACATAATGTGGTCTATACATAGTAATAATGTGAGGTGCAACAGATTATAAATTAACAGCAGATTGGTTGAGCAGCAGATAGATGTGCAAAGGTGCAACAGATTATTCATATGCAGTGTCGTGGATGTGCATCGTATGGTGTCCAGTGATAGCAGATAGGTTGTGTTAGTGCAGTAGTCCAGTTGAACGGTGTTAAAGTGCAGTGCATGGCATGTTGTGTGAGTGGGAGGTGATGTAGGTGAGTTATTTGTGACTGTTCATTAGCCTGATAGCCTGAGGGAAAAGCTGTCCTCAGTCGGCTAGTGCGGATCGGATGCTGCGAAACGCCGCCTGAGGGCAGCAGAGAGAGCAGTCTGTGGGACGGGTGGCTGGAGTCTTTGATAATCCTCCGGCTTTCCTTGTACACCGCCTGGTGTAGATATCCTGAGGAGGGAAGCTCACCTCCAACAATGTGGCGGGCAGTTCGCACGACCCTTTGCAGAGCTCCGGTTGCCAGCGGTGCTGTTTCCATACCAGGCGGTGATACAGCCGATCAGGATGCTCTCCACAGTGCAGGTGTAGAAGGACCTGAGGATTCTGGGGCTCGTTCCAAACTTCCTCAGCCGTCTCAGGAAGAAGAGACGCTGATGTGCCTTCTTCAGCACTGCATCTGTGTGAGCAGACCATGTGAGATCCTCGGTGATGTGAACGCCGAGGAACTTAAAGCTGGTCACCCGCTCCACAGGAGCGGGGACATTTCCCCAACACAAGATGTGACTGTATTATGATATGCAATAAAATAAATGCACTATGTATCATTATTTCAGACATGGTCATGAGGGAACCTCCCACAAAAATAGTTCACAAGGAGACATTTCCCCAACACAAGTTTGACTTTATTGAAATCGCCACCCTGTACTCAGACTCACCAGCACCTGAGATGAAACTCACCGTGCATGTGGACAGGCCAGAGTCTTCAGATCCCACCCTGAGCCCGTTCTCAAGGGTCGTGACCTTCGTCTCGGGAACATTTAAAACCACCTGGCCGACAGCCTGAGTGGATCTGGGCTGAAATACACATGACCGTGACTTACTCCGCAGGACGCCACGTAACCATGATTTACTCCGCGGGATGCCACGTAACCATGATTTACTCAGTAGGATGTCATAGGTAAATATATTATGTTGAGTATTAATAAAATTAAACGTTTTCGCAAAGTCTCGTTATATTGTCATTGTCGTTTTCATCACTGAGACCCAGCAACCACGCTAGTCTCAACCCGACTGTTTTAAATGATTGCCAGGACGTGGTTTTCAATATTTTGGTAATTCTAAATGATATTAATAATGTGTTTGTAATCTCTCACCCTGTTAATGGTTCTTGTGTTCAATAAATTCATTATAAAGTGTCTCCCCGCTGCACGGACGCCGCCATGTTGTTTGGATGACGCTGTTGAAAAGACGCGTTCGGATTGGACAGAAGAACGCCTACGTCATGCGTTATTCAACGTGCTTAGGTCACATGACGAATTGGTTCAGCCCATCCACCGCTTGATCTTCTCATGTTTTATGCCGTCTTGTGGCGAAATGTGAAACTGCATGATTCAGTTCACTTATATGACCAGCAGATGGCAGCTCTGGGTCAACGTGCAGGGTGCAGATTAATCCAAAATGATGACTTAATATTTTAATGGAGAAAACACATGGAATATTTGGCAGACATATTCAGAAACGTCAGTGAATAGTCATCATCATTATCGGATGTAAATAATACTAAAATAACGAGATATGTTCACTTATACGACCCCCAGATGGCAGCTCCGAGTAAATAAAAAAACTAAAAACATGCGCATTTTTAAAAACAATGTTTGTTGTTTATGCAAATAGTAGCTGAACTGCTATTATATAAATGTTGCCTTGGCAACTGTTAAAATTAACGGAACAAAATTACTAACCATATATATATATATATGTGTGTGTGTATATATTTGTCTATGTTACTAACTATAAATAAATAGCTAAAGCTGAAAAAAAATACAATAAATAATCAAATATACATTAAAAAATCAAATAAAATTAAGAAAAAGCACATAAATGACTAAAATAAAATTGGCATATGTTTCATTATTGTTATTTTATCTTTGTTTTAAAGGACATCTACCTCAAACACTGCAAAAGCAGAGCTGTTAAAATCATCAAGGACTCAAATCATCCTGATAACCGTCTCTTGTTTACTTCTTCTTAAGCTTCTTCCTCAGAACATCAGGCTCCTAAACTCATCCATTAATAATCAGTAAGATATTCATTATTCTCCGTATTGATGATATGTATATACCCTGGACAAGCTGTTTGCACATTCCTGCTTATGGCATTATTTATTAAGTCTACAGTATACTGTCTGCACATATTATTTTTGTATTCTTATTTTTACCATACCTATATTAATGCATATTCTCTTGTGTTTGTGTTGCATATAATTGCACTGTCCATGGAGCGGAGCTGACTGCTGGTTATATTCGGTATAATTGTTTATGAGGAACACAAATCTTGAATCTAATGGGTATTAGTGTATATTGTATTTCTTACTCGGAGCTGCTATCTGCTGGTCATATGAGTGAACTAATCTTGTTTTTTAAATATATATATATATCCAACAATGACTGGTCACTAAAGTTTCTAAATTGTGTTTCAAATAAGTAATGTATTTTCTAAATGAAATATAATTCTTATGATTTTTTTAATAAATCATGCCATGCAATACATGGAATATTTAGTGATCAAAATAGGATATAAATAATATTAATATAGCAATATAAGTTCACTTATCTGGCCACCAGATGTTAGCTCTGAATAAAAGTTCATAATGGCATAAATATCACTGACGATCATTGAAGCTGTAATTATAATTATTACAGTGGTCATTGTATGTTGCACATTTGTATGGTTCTGCTGGTCTTGCATGTTGATCATGTCTTTGATTACTGTTTTTATCATGTTTATGTAAAGCACTTTGAATTCCCATTGTGTATGAAATGTGCTTTTATAAGTAAACTTGCCTTGCAGATGTCCTTTCTAATCTCGAATGTTTTTGTACTTGTAATAAAAGTTTCATAATCAAACACGAATGTCTCTGGTGGAAGTTACTATGACTTTTCAAAACTTGTTCATATCTGAATAATGCTACAGTGTGACAGAAGTTTGTCACTGTTGCGATAAACACTAAATACTTTCTGTACTGCAAGCTCCTGACACAAGACAAACATACTTGGCAATAAAGCTCTTTCTGAGTCTGATTCTCACAAGTATCTCTCAAAGCATTAACAGACAGTATAGCAGCGTGTCTGATGAGGTCTTGATGTATGTGGTAGTTTTGGATTAAACACTCAGAGTAAGTTCAGAGTCTCTTGTGGTCTTGGAGGTTTTCTGTCCTCTGCCATGTGTTCAGCTTACCTGATAAAACATGACATTAACAATCTCAAAGTCATGAGTTCAATTCATATATTCAACAAACGTAACATCTCAAGAGTATGTGCTCTAGACCGGTCGAGGACTTTTGCAGACTGGTTGCCAGAGGCTCGCTCATACAAGAATAACAACTCCAGAAAACCAGTAAACATAAAACCTCCACCCCAAAAAAGACATAAATCCAAAACAAAAGGGTCAGAAAGTAGACGAGACACCGCCCTAGTGGCTCGGTGCTCTGAGAATTGCGTCTTTGCTCGGGAAATGTGGTTTTGACAACTTAAAAAAGACAAAAGCGCAAAAAAAAGCAATGTTAGTGTGAAAGTCCCAGTGGCTCAGCGGTAAGAGCTCAGCCTCCCAGGACGAGAGGTTGCCGGTTCGAGTCCGACGTGGACACTGAAGCGTGGAGGAGGGAGTCGGAGGAGCCGGAGAGGAATCGGGAGATGTGCCGGGGACAGGAGGAACCGGAGGAAGATGGCGGTCGAGCAGAATCTGCCAAGACAGAGAAGAAAACAAGAAGAGATTATGCTTCAAATCTAAATATTTACTGTTAAACAACACTTTTTTCTCTTCTTTGTACTTCTCTTACCTTCTTTCACCTTCTTCTTCTCTTTCTCCGGGACTCGCTCCTCTGTCCGGAGACTCCTGTCTTGCTTCGCCGCACCGTGCTTCAGCGCCCAGGCCGGGATTCGAACCGCAGTCTTTCACATGGAAGGCTGTGACCTTACCACTGAGCCACTGGGACTTTCACACTAACATTGCTTTTTTTTGCGCTCTTGTCTTTTTTAATTCCTAGTGGAGTTTAAAAGCAACAACCGGACCGAGATAAATCCCGGAACGGCCCTGGATTGGACCCGGGCTCCTCCAAAAACAAGGACACCGGATCACAAGGACACGGATGAGTCTCATTGAGCCGATGAACTTCATCTCCTGAGCCAAAGGATCCTTCCATGAAGGAGTGGATGAACACTTCGCCCTGTGAGAAGGTCCAGAAGACCCAGAAGGGTTGAGACAGGTGAAAGGATTTAATATTGCTGAACAGACAGCCAGTTTGTTTCGGCTTGGAAATGACTAATGACGTAGTTACACCTACTGCGTGTAGATGCACAGCTTAAGTACTTGGTAGCACTTCACTCACTGAGACTTCTGGAAACATACTCGGTCATCGTTACATTTAACACACAAACACAAATGTCACACATGACAATTTATTTTCTACATACACAATCAACAGTTCTGAAACATGTCAGTTTAAGTGTTGTCTAATGCTAATAATCACAGCAGTATGTCAGCAAACATGCCAAAGCACAAGAGAAAACTAATCTGAATACAAGTATAAGAGACTTCAAGTACAAGAAGCTGATGTTTTATTCAGATGTGATAAACTGACACTTTCCAGCAGTATCACAAAACATATTTTATTGCATTATGGATACAAAACAATCATGCACATATATTTTGACATACATTTAAGTCAGCATTTACTGTCATTCAACCTTGAGTGTACATGTAGGGAATACAATGAAATGCACTTTATCATCCACATAATGAGAAATTAGTCTCGGACATTGGATGGGAAAACAATAAATACAACAATGCATAATACATCAAATACATGCATGAATAAAACAACATTTAATTTGAGTGATGCATAAAAGTGTTTTTAAATGACTGGTAACCTGTCCGTCTTCCAGAGGGCAATAACACACACTCATACGGTGCAATATATGCAGAGGAATGGGTCAGCTAATGAATCAAGGACTGATGTACTCTTTGCTCTATGCCTTCATTGATATTTTTACCAGACATATATCCAATTTTTCTCTATGACATTTCTTGTCCACTCCATAATTACCAATCTATGTATGCAGAAAATACAATCTCTGCACATGCATTAATGCATTATCTCCAACTGACCTGAGGTCTAAGATCATCTACTCGTTTAAAATAAGGTAGTTTAATGTGCTATCTGAACTATTGTTTATAATATTATAAATACATTTGGAGTTTTGTTTGATTCTGCTTTGACTTTTGATAAGCAAGTAGTAAATGTAGTTAAATCAAGTTTTTTCTGATCAGACTCCTTGCTAAGAGTTCTAGAGAGTTATACGTGCTTTTATCTCATCTTGACTAGACCACAGCAATTCAATGTATATTGGTATTAACCGATCAGATATGAAATCGCCTACAACAAGACTTTTGACTGGCACTCGTAATATATGAACATATTACCCCTGTCCTACTGTCTTTGCACTGGCCTCCAGTCCGTTTAATAGTGTTTAAAATGTGACTTTTTGTGTTTAAGGTGTTAAATGGACTTTGAGTTTACACAGTCCAGCTAGATGTCTGAGGTCATCGAATGAGAAACTGTTATTGTTATCTAGGCTGAAGAAAACGGGTGACTGGGCTTTTGCAATAGAACAAGGTTGAAGCCTATCTCTTAGAGAAGGCTTATGGTGCTTGTTTAAAATGAGTATTTATTTGTCTTACCATTTTATGGACTTTGATTTATTTTAAACTACATTGTTCAGCACAATGGTCAACCATTGTTGTGCTTTATAAATAAATGAAATATTGTAAATATAAGTTTCCTAGTCTGAACTTAGACAATTAGTCAGTAAATATGGCTCGTCAAGTCATAAATACAACTGGAAACTCAATAGCCGAGTTTAAACTTTAAACACCGCGAAGAGGAAACATTGCTGTAGACAGTGACTCAAGTTTTATTCATGAGTTTGCATGCATGTGTATATACATATATTACGTAAACAAAAACGTATTTTGGATACGATTAATCGCAGTTAATTGTTTGACAGCACTACTTTAGAGTCATGTATATAAATCATCATTTGTTGTCATAAATTCAGTTTGGAAAAAAGGCTTCTCTCTCGAGGCCACAGAGACACATCGAGCTAAAATATGACCAAATGCACGTTTCTTCAAAGTAGGACTGGGCAAAAAAATTTTGCCTGATTTTTGGTATACGGTACATATCTCTTTCGTATTTGGATTAAACAAATAAAGTGAATGTACCCATGTAGGCATATATAATGTGCAAAAAGGGTTGAAATCATATTGCATTATAACATTGCGATCTAAAAACTAAAATAATGCTTTCAAAGCAAAGTTAAATTACTAAACTAAAAAAAGCACAGACTAGGCTAATTGAGTAAAAAGGCTATTTTGATTACCCCATTACAGCCACTTTACAGTTAGTGCTATCATACAAATACATGTGTAGGTTTAAAATGTCCAACTATAAACATTTCAGCAAAACGTATATTTTAATCCGAGTTACTGCGCTCATATTTCATGTTTGACGCACACGTGCGCGTTCAGAATCGCAAAACAAGCAAAAGCTTGTGCACTTACATGGAAATATTTCCACGGCTTTCTAACATTTACAGACGGAGAATATACCTGTGAAATGTAAGTAATGCGTTTAGAAAAAGAGCACATAGATCAAAACACGTCTCTGTCAGCGGCACACGCAGCGTTTCTATCAGAGCCGCTTTAAACTCAAAGATTCATCATTGCTGATACACCTCATTTCATTATATGATCGCATGGTTTATGTTCACGCTGTTAGTATGCACGTTCGCTAGCAAGCTAGTTTCTTGATCTAGTAATTACATGTACTTTTTAAGTTGAACAGATCATGGCTTCGAGCTCTCTCGTGTGAGACGCGAGTGCAACGCTGATAGATGTCCCTCTAGAAAATGCAATGAACATGCGTTCCGTGTGAGCAGTTTTGAGGTAAACCGCATCTTCTCATTGATGTTCTCTTTTTTAAGCTATATTCTGAATGTGCAGCACCGCATCGAGTGGGTTCAGCTGGACAGGCTAAACAAGCATTAAATGCATCGACAGCTCGTCATCGCATCTCGTGTCAAGCTGCCTGACGGACTAGAATTCGACTGCAGCGTTTCGCGTTCGAAGGTGGATTTTTATTTTAAATTCGACGAATATTCGAAATTAGATTTTTTTGACAGCCCTACATTTTATTACAAATGTATTGAATATTGGTTAATTATCTTAAGTACATTTAGGCTTTAAATGGATAGTTCACCCCAAATGAAAATCTGTTCATTTACTCACCACCAAGCCATCCAAGATGTAGGGAACTTTTCTTCAGTGGGACAGTAAAGATTTTGAGCTAAAACCTTGGTCCTTGGTGATTCACAAAATGCAAGTCAGCTGCTTTCAGTTTTTGAAAATAACAAAATAAAAGCATATCAAGGAGCACAAAATTAATAACTGAGACTCCTCCTAAAGATGTACTGAGGTCTTATGAAGCAAAATGAGAAACTGTACATTATTGACAACTTTTTCCCTGTAATCCAGAGCCTCGGACAAACCCAGGAGTGATGTTCAGTTCACAAATGATTCATTCCAAAACCAGTTATTTGGTGAACTGAACCGCCTGAAACAGCATCTCCAAAATCTCCAAATACTCAATCTTAACTCCCTTTCAGACGCCGGACAGTCACTCAAAAGATGGAGTACCACAAGGATCTGTCCTAGGTCCTCTATTCTTTTCATTATATATGTTGCCCCTTGGTAATATTATTAGAAAATACGGGATTAGTTTCCATTGTTATGCTGATGACACTCAACTATATATCTCAACAAAACCAGATGAAACTTCTAAACTATCTAAGCTAACAGAGTGTGTTAAAATTATAAAAGATTGGATGACCAGTCATTTTCTCCTATTAAATTCAGATAAGACCGAGATATTACTTATTGGACCTAAAAACAGTACACAGAATCTCTTGGATTACAATTTGCAACTAGACGGATGTACTGTTACTTCCTCTACAGTCAAAAATCTGGGTGTTATATTAGACAGCAACCTATCTTTTGAAAATCATATTTCCAATGTTACAAAAACAGCATTCTTCCATCTTAGAAACATTTCCAAGCTACGGAACATGTTAAGTGTTTCTGATGCAGAAAAGCTAGTTCATGCATTCATGACCTCTAGACTGGACTATTGTAATGCACTGCTGGTGGTTGTGCTGCATCTTCAATAATCAAGCTACAGATAGTACAAAATGCTGTGGCTAGAGTCCTTACCAGGTCAAGAAAATATGACCATATTACTCCAATTTTACAGTCTCTGCACTGGCTACCTATTAAGTTTCGTATCAGTTACAACATATTATTACTTGCCTATAAGGCCCTAAATGATTTAGCTCCTGCGTACCTAACTAATCTACTATCACGCTACGATCCAACCCGCTCCCTAAGGAACAAAACTCTGGACTCTTGGTAGTACATCGGATAGCAAAGTCCACTAAAGGAGGGAGAACTTTTTCATATCTGGCTCCCAAACTCTGGAATAGCCTTCCTGATAACGTTCGGGGTTCAGACACACTCTCTCTGTTTAAATCTAGATTAAAGACGCATCTCTTTAGCCAAGCATTCATATAATGCATCTCACAATCTTGTACTGCATGTATATCTGAACAAATGCACATTATTATGCTTTAGCTTGGGTTATACTGATCATTTCATCCAGGGTTATTCCTGGATGGAACAACTGCTACGCTAATTGTCTTACTGTTTCTATGTTTCTGCCACGGGATTAACATCCCATAATTACACAAGCTTCAGTCTGGATCCAACCCTTAAACGATCTGAGATGACCGAACACCTTAGAAGAGACGATGATAACTCCTCGGAGGACCTCAGAGGAAGCCAACCATCAGCGATTATACTGACTTAACCAAAGTCTGCCATAAATGGAGGATCAGCACCTGGAGACAACCTCTACAGCCCCTACAGCCCTGACCGTCAGTGGAGTCTAGGACACATAGATGAGCCCCAGAGACAGATCTCCAGTGAGGACCTCGTCACCTAGACATCCATCGGGGAAAGACCCCTGGAACCAGTGGACCACTTACACTCTGACTTTGCTGCAGTTGGAACAAACTACTGATTCGTCTGGCGGAGGGAACTACCCCCGACTAAACCTGGTTTCTCCCAAGGTTTTTTCTCCATTCTGTCACCGATGGAGTTTTGGTTCCTTGCCGCTGTCGCCTCTGGCTTGCTTAGTTGGGGACACTTCACTCGCAGCACAATCATCGACTTGATTGCACAGATATTATTTAACCTGAACTAAGCTGGACAATGCCATTACTAAATTCAATAATGAAATGCATTCAGCAGATAATTGAGTGTTATATCATTGAAAGTCATATAGGAACATAGTTCATGTTTTGCATACATTGTCATACACACAAGTTGTTCAAATAGGCACTTTGTAGGGGCACAGCAGGTCATTGAGAAGTAGTTATGATTTTGACATTGTACATATCTGGATTACCCATACAAATGTGTTACTACGTTGTTGGAAATGGTTCAGAGTGAAACACCTTGTACTGACAGCACTGTAAATGCAAGCCCCTTACACATTTAATGAGAAGCACAGTTTACTGTCACAAGATGAACTACAAAATGAGCTGGATAAAATCATACCCTGTGTGACAGAGTGAAAAATGCCTGTATAATAATTTCAATATTTAGATCAAAGTTCATAAATCTTCAGTAGTCAGGATATGTGGAATGTGTTTAAAATGTGTTTATAAAATGCAGATAAGATATATAAATAATAATTTTGGTTAATCGGTGATCAATTAGTTTGGCACAGTAAGGTGTTCAATCGATTAGTCAAGCCTTGTTGAACACTAGGGGGAGAGCTCGTGGTATTTCTCCATTACACAAAGTTTGCGGTGGAGAAACATCGTGGAGTGAATGTGTTTTAATCTCCTCCCTTTTTCAGGTATTTATTTTAATTCTTTGTTAATATAGTACGAGTTGATGGTAAATTATGTTTTAAGAGTGTGCAAATGGCATTTCTATATCGATTGTGTTCTGATTAACATGTTTAAAAGTGCAATTAGTTCAGAGATTTGTAAGCTCTGAGCGCCATTTTGAGTATTAATGATCTTCTCTCCTGAATTTATTGTTGCCATAATTGTGGGCATGCACCGCAGAAACATAAATCGGCGCATATGCCAACGAATGTAAAATGGATGGAAAAATAAAATAAAGCTGAATAAAATTATCACTTCCAGTCCCTTCCCCACCTACTTAGGTTACCATCATTTGCTTTTCAAAGGAGCCCTTCAAAAAGAAAATGATGGTAACCTACGTCTAGTGCACTAGACCACATTCACACAGTAGATACATCACCGGTCCACGAGCAGATGTCCATCTTTACAGTCACCGTCTGTCTGCTTGACAATCCACAACACCACTTCTTCTGTTGAGTCAGAAATCAAGACATTATTAGACATATTGTACATCAAATCTAAAGACAGGTAACATAACTTGGTAAATATATTCATCTTACATATTTATAAAATACTGCAGACTCCATTATACTTCAGTAATTATTAGATATATTGTACATCAAATCTAAAGACAGGTAACATAACTAGGTAAATATATTCATGTTACATATTTATAAAATACTGCAGACTCCATTATACTTCAGTAATTATTAGACATATTGTACATCAAATCTAAAGACAGGTAACATAACTAGGTAAATATATTCATGTTACATATGTATAAAATACTGCAGACTCCATTATACTTCAGTAATGCTCCATCAATCTGTTTCATTCAATCTACTGTTCGTTTCGGTTTAGTTCACGAGCAAATGATTTGCAATGAAACCCAATCGCAAAATATCCAGTCAGTCTATAAACTGCTGAAACATCAAATACAATTGATAGCATCTTGCTTTTAATTATTTACGACATAATATATGTAATAAATAGGCATTTAAATGGCTGTGCTCTTATTATGACAGTCAGAACGAGAAACAGAAAAAGCCTGAAGCAGCAGAGCTTCACACAACAACTGCTGCAACATCAACAAACAGCGCGATTCCTTATTATTACACTTTATAATGTCAATATCTGACGACTCGTTCAGAGATCATGAACGTAACGCAACAACTACCGATTAATTTCCTAGACGGCGCGTGCAGGTCATTTAACGAGAAATTGGCTTCATGCGGAAAATTACTTACAGGAGAGTCGCGTGACGCTCAGTTTCAGCGTTTTGTCGGACTGAATGTCGGTTTCATGTACATTTTAGCTGAAAACATCGTTGCTAAACTTACATGAACAGCTGTCATCTGCAGGATCTGCACGTGTTGTTGTGACTGTCATCAGGCAGCCGAAGAAGGTGTCAGACTGAAGGTGAAACCGCCGCGCCGCCTCGAGGAGCGGATGAAAACTGCGCTTTACTTTCGGTCTTTCTATTGTTCATGTCATAGAGCCCAAGATCGCGTTTGAGAATCATGAAACTGCTACAGAATCATGTTCAAGTCTTACACGTGTTGAGGTATTCACAAATTCTTGGTCATAGGACTTTTTTTTATATATAAATGTATTTGAACAAGAACAGGGAGAAGAGCAAACTATCAAAAAAATATTATTATTATTATTTATTTATTTATATTTAAATTCCTGTCAAGAGTTCATTAGACTCAATTTGCAGCGGTGTAATACACACGAATCACCACAGGAGGGCCACTTAGGTTCTCTGACTTTTTTGCATTTCAGTTTAGTTTAACAGAAGAGGACAGAACAAAAAAAATGACACACAATGATATAAAATAGCAATGCAGAAAAAATACCACAGGAGGGCGTTCATTAGACTCGGTTAAGAGCGGACTCATTAGACACGCTGTGGTGATTTTTGTGAACTACAATCAGGTATAATAATCTTAACCTGGCTTTGCCCTCCTGTGGTGATTTTTGTGCACTACAATCAGGTATAATAATCTTAACCTGGCTTTGCCCTCCTGTGGTGATTTTTGTGCACTACAATCAGGTATAATAATCTTAACCTGGCTGTGCCCTCCTGTGGTGATTTTTGTGAACTACAATCAGGTATAATAATCTTAACCTGGCTGTGCCCTCCTGTGGTGATTTTTGTGAACTACAATCAGGTATAATAATCTTACCTGGCTTTGCCCTCCTGTGGTGATTTTTGTGAACTACAATCAGGTATAATAATCTTAACCTGGCTTTGCCCTCCTGTGGTGATTTGTGTCAATTACAATCAGGTATAATAATCTTAACCGGGTTAATTACGCCGCTGCAGCTGATGATAATTAATGCTAATGTGATGGACCAAAAACAACACTGAATTCAACACAATCTCAGTGGTGCCGTGGATCATTGTTCCCCTTTGAGTGTGAAAGTACAAATCCAGCAATTTTACTGAAAATAGCATCTACTCTACAAACAAGAAAAAACTAAAGTACACCGCCTGTTTTACCAGGAGTACAGTGGTGCAGTGACTAAACACGAGACTGTGATTCATGAAGCTACAATGCAGTTGTGTTCAAATCCCACAGATGCACTGAATGTCTTTTGCTCATCTTAAACCTACATTAAGCTTAACTTAAAATCTAAATGATCCTACAAACAACACCAGTACAGCATCACAGTTTCTGTGGCTCAGTGGTTAAAGGCTTCGATCTCAAACTTCAAAGTCCTGGTTCAAGCCCTAGAGTTATTATTCATAATTTAAAACAAATCTCTCAATTAAGGCCTGCTCAAATCACCGATCGGCTCCTCAGACTCAGTGACTCAAGAGATAAAGCTTTGTGTTTGAATCTGGGAGATCCGTGTTCAAATCCCACTTTTGCTTTACTTTAAATCGATTTCATCCAACAAAGTCACTCAAATACCAGCGCAAACCATGACATCCACGACGGTCAAGTGGATAAACGCAAACACTGTGAGAAGATGAGCATGTGATGAAGACATGGGTTCAAATCCCACCTCATTAAATCACATACACAGTTTACTTTAACTTCTTTATTGGGGACTCACGGGTCAACAGTCAAATATACGTTCCTTCACATGTTCTGACACGAGACCTGTGGCTCAAAGGTAAGAGCGCTGCCTCGCGGGTTCAGAGGTTGCTGGTTCGATCCCAGCCAGGTCTCCGCGTTACGAGTGAATGGTGGAGTGTATGTGAAGGCGCGCCCAAAGAAGGAGGATACCAGCACGGTCTCCTCCTGGAGCTTCCGGCACCGTGACCAGCAGCGGTTATGCTTTTATCCAAACTGGATAAAACATTATTAGACATATTGTACATCAAATCTAAAGACAGGTAACATAACTTGGTAAATATATTCATGTTACATATTTATAAAATACTGCAGACTCCATTATACTTCAGTAATTATTAGATATATTGTACATCAAATCTAAAGACAGGTAACATAACTAGGTAAATATATTCATGTTACATATTTATAAAATACTGCAGACTCCATTATACTTCAGTAATTATTAGATATATTGTACATCAAATCTAAAGACAGGTAACATAACTAGGTAAATATATTCATGTTACATATTTATAAAATACTGCAGACTCCATTATACTTCAGTAATTATTAGATATATTGTACATCAAATCTAAAGACAGGTAACATAACTAGGTAAATATAGTCATGTTACATATGTATAAAATACTGCAGACTCCATTATACTTCAGTAATTATTAGACATATTGTACATCAAATCTAAAGACAGGTAACATAACTAGGTAAATATATTCATGTTACATATGTATAAAATACTGCAGACTCCATTATACTTCAGTAATGCTCCATCAATCCGTTTCATTCAATCTCCTGTTCGTTTCGGTTTAGTTCACGAGCAAATGATTTGCAATGAAACCCAATCGCAAAATATCCAGTCAGTCTATAAACTGCTGAAACATCAAATACAATTGATAGCATCTTGCTTTTAATTATTTACGACATAATATATGTAATAAATAGGCATTTAAATGTCTGTGCTCTTATTATGACAGTCAAAACGAGAAACAGAAAAAGCCTGAAGCAGCAGAGCTTCACACAACACCTGCTGCAACATCAACAAACAGCGCGATTCCTTATTTTTACACTTTATAATGTCAATATCTGACGACTCGTTCAGAGATCATGAACGTAACGCAACAACTACCGATTCATTTCCTAGGCAGCGTGCAGGTCATTTAACGAGAAATTGGCTTCATGCGGAAAATTACTTACAGGAGAGTCGCGTGACGCTCAGTTTCAGCGTTTTGTCGGACTGAATGTCGGTTTCATGTACATTTTAGCTGAAAACATCGTTGCTAAACTTACATGAACAGCTGTCATCTGCAGGATCTGCACGTGTTGTTGTGACTGTCATCAGGCAGCCGAAGAAGGTGTCAGACTGAAGGTGAAACCCGCTCGCGCCGCCTCGAGGAGCGGATGAAAACTGCGCTTTACTTTCGGTCTTTCTATTGTTCATGTCATAGAGCCCAAGATCGCGTTTGAGAATCATGAAACTGCTACAGAATCATGTTCAAGTCTTACACGTGTTGAGGTATTCACAAATTCTTGGTCATAGGACTTTTTTTTATATATAAATGTATTTGAACAAGAACAGGGAGAAGAGCAAACTATCAAAAAAATATTATTATTATTATTTATTTATTTATATTTAAATTCCTGTCAAGAGTTCATTAGACTCAATTTGCAGCGGTGTAATACACACGAATCACCACAGGAGGGCCACTTAGGTCCTCTGACTTTTTTGCATTTCAGTTTAGTTTAATAGAAGAGGACAGAACAAAAAAAATGACACACAATGATATAAAATAGCAATGCACAAAAAATACCACAGGAGGGCGTTCATTAGACTTGGTTAAGAGCGGACTCATTAGACACGCTGTGGTGATTTTTGTGAACTACAATCAGGTATAATAATCTTACCTGGCTTTGCCCTCCTGTGGTGATTTTTGTGAACTACAATCAGGTATAATAATCTTACCTGGCTGTGCCCTCCTGTGGTGATTATTGTGAACTACAATCAGGTATAATAATCTTACCTGGCTTTGCCCTCCTGTGGTGATTTTTGTGAACTACAATCAGGTATAATAATCTTAACCTGGCTTTGCCCTCCTGTGGTGATTTTTGTGCACTACAATCAGGTATAATAATCTTAACCTGGCTTTGCCCTCCTGTGGTGATTTTTGTGAACTACAATCAGGTATAATAATCTTAACCTGGCTGTGCCCTCCTGTGGTGATTTTTGTGAACTACAATCAGGTATAATAATCTTAACCTGGCTGTGCCCTCCTGTGGTGATTTTTGTGAATTACAATCAGGTATAATAATCTTAACCGGGTTAATTACGCCGCTGCAGCTGATGATAATTAATGCTAATGTGATGGACCAAAAACAACACTGAATTCAACACAATCTCAGTGGTGCCGTGGATCATTGTTCCCCTTTGAGTGTGAAAGTACAAATCCAGCAATTTTACTGAAAATAGCATCTACTCTACAAACAAGAAAAAACTAAAGTACACCGCCTGTTTTACCAGGAGTACAGTGGTGCAGTGACTAAACACGAGACTGTGATTCATGAAGCTACAATGCAGTTGTGTTCAAATCACACAGATACACTGAATGTCTTTTGCTCATCTTAAACCTACATTAAGCTTAACTTAAAATCTAAATGATCCTACAAACAACACCAGTACAGCATCACAATTTCTGTGGCTCAGTGGTTAAAGGCTTCGATCTCAAACTTCAAAGTCCTGGTTCAAGCCCTAGAGTTATTATTCATAATTTAAAACAAATCTCTCAATTAAGGCCTGCTCAAATCACCGATCGGCTCCTCAGACTCGGTGACTCGAGAGATAAAGCTTTGTGTTTGAATCTGGGAGATCCGTGTTCAAATCCCACTTTTGCTTTACTTTAAATCGATTTCATCCAACAAAGTCACTCAAATACCAGCACAAACCATGAAATCCACGACGGTCAAGTGGATAAATGCAAACACTGTGAGAAGATGAGCATGTGATGAAGACATGGGTTCAAATCCCACCTCATTAAATCACATACACAGTTTACTTTAACTTCTTTATTGGGGACTCACGGGTCAACAGTCAAATATACGTTCCTTCACATGTTCTGACACGAGACCTGTGGCTCAAAGGTAAGAGCGCTGCCTCGCGGTTCAGAGGTTGCTGGTTCGATCCCAGCCAGGTCTCCGCGTTACTGAGTGAATGGTGGAGTGTGTGTGAACGCCCAAAGAAGGAGGATACCAGCACGGTCTCCTCCTGGAGCTTCCGGCACCGTGACCAGCAGCGGTTATGCTTTTATCCAAACTGGAAAAATTAAATAAAGCTGAATAAAAATTATCACTTCAGTCCCTTCCCCACCTACTTAGGTTACCATCATTTGCTTTTCAAAGGCGCCTTCAAAAGAAAATGATGGTAACCTATCTAGTGCACTAGACCACATTCACACAGTAGATACATCACGGTCCACGAGCAGATGTCCATCTTTACAGTCACCGTCTGTCTGCTTGACAATCCACAACACCACTTCTTCTGTTGAGTCAGAAATCAAGACATTATTAGACATATTGTACATCAAATCTAAAGACAGGAAACATAACTAGGTAAATATATTCATGTTACATATTTATAAAATACTGCAGACTCCATTATACTTCAGTAATTATTAGACATATTGTACATCAAATCTAAAGACAGGTAACATAACTAGGTAAATATATTCATGTTACATATTTATAAAATACTGCAGACTCCATGATACTTCAGTAATTATTAGACATATTGTACATCAAATCTAAAGACAGGTAACATAACTAGGTAAATATATTCATGTTACATATTTATAAAATACTGCAGACTCCATTATA
Organism: Gymnocypris eckloni scoliostomus; assembly: GCA_027564155.1. Lineage (NCBI taxonomy): Eukaryota > Metazoa > Chordata > Actinopteri > Cypriniformes > Cyprinidae > Gymnocypris > Gymnocypris eckloni. The sequence goes on along the minus strand of CM050432.1, from coordinate 13,395,988 downwards.
TTTCAGTAATTATTAGACATATTGTACATCAAATCTAAAGACAGGTAACATAACTAGGTAAATATATTCATGTTACATATTTATAAAATACTGCAGACTCCATTATACTTCAGTAATTATTAGACATATTGTACATCAAATCTAAAGACAGGTAACATAACTAGGTAAATATATTCATGTTACATATGTATAAAATACTGCAGACTCCATTATACTTCAGTAATGCTCCATCAATCTGTTTCATTCAATCTACTGTTCGTTTCGGTTTAGTTCACAAGCAAATGATTTGCAATGAAACCCAATCGCAAAATATCCAGTCAGTCTATAAACTGCTGAAACATCAAATACAATTGATAGCATCTTGCTTTTAATTATTTACGACATAATATATGTAATAAATAGGCATTTAAATGTCTGTGCTCTTATTATGACAGTCAAAACGAGAAACAGAAAAAGCCTGAAGCAGCAGAGCTTCACACAACACCTGCTGCAACATCAACAAACAGCGCGATTCCTTATTATTACACTTTATAATGTCAATATCTGACGACTCGTTCAGAGATCATGAACGTAACGCAACAACTACCGATTAATTTCCTAGACGGCGCGTGCAGGTCATTTAACGAGAAATTGGCTTCATGCGGAAAATTACTTACAGGAGAGTCGCGTGACGCTCAGTTTCAGCGTTTTGTCGGACTGAATGTCGGTTTCATGTACATTTTAGCTGAAAACATCGTTGCTAAACTTACATGAACAGCTGTCATCTGCAGGATCTGCACGTGTTGTTGTGACTGTCATCAGGCAGCCGAAGAAGGTGTCAGACTGAAGGTGAAACTCGCGCCGCCTCGAGGAGCGGATGAAAACTGCGCTTTACTTTCGGTCTTTCTATTGTTCATGTCATAGAGCCCAAGATCGCGTTTGAGAATCATGAAACTGCTACAGAATCATGTTCAAGTCTTACACGTGTTGAGGTATTCACAAATTCTTGGTCATAGGACTTTTTTTTATATATAAATGTATTTGAACAAGAACAGGAAGAAGTGCAAACTATCAAAAAAATATTATTATTATTATTTATTTATTTATTTATATTTAAATTCCTGTCAAGAGTTCATTAGACTCAATTTGCAGCGGTGTAATACACACGAATCACCACAGGAGGGCCACTTAGGTCCTCTGACTTTTTTGCATTTCAGTTTAGTTTAACAGAAGAGGACAGAACAAAAAAAATGACACACAATGATATAAAATAGCAATGCACAAAAAATACCACAGGAGGGCGTTCATTAGACTTGGTTAAGAGCGGACTCATTAGACACGCTGTGGTGATTTTTGTGCACTACAATCAGGTATAATAATCTTAACCTGGCTTTGCCCTCCTGTGGTGATTTTTGTGCACTACAATCAGGTATAATAATCTTAACCTGGCTTTGCCCTCCTGTGGTGATTTTTGTGAACTACAATCAGGTATAATAATCTTAACCTGGCTTTGCCCTCCTGTGGTGATTTTTGTGCACTACAATCAGGTATAATAATCTTAACCTGGCTTTGCCCTCCTGTGGTGATTTTGTGAACTACAATCAGGTATAATAATCTTAACCTGGCTGTGCCCTCCTGTGGTGATTTTGTGAATTACAATCAGGTATAATAATCTTAACCGGTTAATTACGCTGCAGCTGATGATAATTAATGCTAATGTGATGGACCAAAACAACACTGAATTCAACACAATCTCAGTGGTGCCGTGGATCATTGTTCCCCTTTGAGTGTGAAAGTACAAATCCAGCAATTTTACTGAAAATAGCATCTACTCTACAAACAAGAAAAAACTAAAGTACACCGCCTGTTTTACCAGGAGTACAGTGGTGCAGTGACTAAACACGAGACTGTGATTCATGAAGCTACAATGCAGTTGTGTTCAAATCACACAGATGCACTGAATGTCTTTTGCTCATCTTAAACCTACATTAAGCTTAACTTAAAATCTAAATGATCCTACAAACAACACCAGTACAGCATCACAATTTCTGTGGCTCAGTGGTTAAAGGCTTCGATCTCAAACTTCAAAGTCCTGGTTCAAGCCCTAGAGTTATTATTCATAATTTAAAACAAATCTCTCAATTAAGGCCTGCTCAAATCACTGATCGGCTCCTCAGACTCGGTGACTCGAGAGATAAAGCTTTGTGTTTGAATCTGGGAGATCCGTGTTCAAATCCCACTTTTGCTTTACTTTAAATCGATTTCATCCAACAAAGTCACTCAAATACCAGAACAAACCATGAAATCCACGACGGTCAAGTGGATAAACGCAAACACTGTGAGAAGATGAGCATGTGATGAAGACATGGGTTCAAATCCCACCTCATTAAATCACATACACAGTTTACTTTAACTTCTTTATTGGGGACTCACGGGTCAACAGTCAAATATACGTTCCTTCACATGTTCTGACACGAGACCTGTGGCTCAAAGGTAAGAGCGCTGCCTCGCGGGTTCAGAGGTTGCTGGTTCGATCCCAGCCAGGTCTCCGCGTTACGAGTGAATGGTGGAGTGTGTGTGAAGGCGCGCCCAAAGAAGGAGGATACCAGCACGGTCTCCTCCTGGAGCTTCCGGCACCGTGACCAGCAGCGGTTATGCTTTTATCCAAACTGGAAAAATTAAATAAAGCTGAATAAAAATTATCACTTCCAGTCCCTTCCCCACCTACTTAGGTTACCATCATTTGCTTTTCAAAGGAGACGCCCTTCAAAAAGAAAATGATGGTAACCTACACGTCTAGTGCACTAGACCACATTCACACAGTAGATACATCACCGGTCCACGAGCAGATGTCCATCTTTACAGTCATCGTCTGTCTGCTTGACAATCCACAACACCACTTCTTCTGTTGAGTCAGAAATCAAGACATTATTAGACATATTGTACATCAAATCTAAAGACAGGTAACATAACTAGGTAAATATATTCATGTTACATATTTATAAAATACTGCAGACTCCATTATACTTCAGTAATTATTAGACATATTGTACATCAAATCTAAAGACAGGTAACATAACTAGGTAAATATATTCATGTTACATATTTATAAAATACTGCAGACTCCATTATACTTCAGTAATTATTAGACATATTGTACATCAAATCTAAAGACAGGTAACATAACTAGGTAAATATATTCATGTTACATATTTATAAAATACTGCAGACTCCATTATACTTCAGTAATTATTAGACATATTGTACATCAAATCTAAAGACAGGTAACATAACTAGGTAAATATATTCATGTTACATATGTATAAAATACTGCAGACTCCATGATACTTCAGTAATTATTAGACATATTGTACATCAAATCTAAAGACAGGTAACATAACTAGGTAAATATATTCATGTTACATATTTATAAAATACTGCAGACTCCATGATACTTCAGTAATTATTAGACATATTGTACATCAAATCTAAAGACAGGTAACATAACTAGGTAAATATATTCATGTTACATATTTATAAAATACTGCAGACTCCATTATACTTCAGTAATTATTAGACATATTGTACATCAAATCTAAAGACAGGTAACATAACTAGGTAAATATATTCATGTTACATATTTATAAAATACTGCAGACTCCATTATATTTCAGTAATTATTAGACATATTGTACATCAAATCTAAAGACAGGTAACATAACTAGGTAAATATATTCATGTTACATATTTATAAAATACTGCAGACTCCATTATATTTCAGTAATTATTAGACATATTGTACATCAAATCTAAAGACAGGTAACATAACTAGGTAAATATATTCATGTTACATATTTATAAAATACTGCAGACTCCATTATACTTCAGTAATGCTCCATCAATCTGTTTCATTCAATCTACTGTTCGTTTCGGTTTAGTTCACAAGCAAATGATTTGCAATTAAACCCAATCGCAAAATATCCAGTCAGTCTATAAACTGCTGAAACATCAAATACAATTGATAGCATCTTGCTTTTAATTATTTACGACATAATATATGTAATAAATAGGCATTTAAATGTCTGTGCTCTTATTATGACAGTCAAAACGAGAAACAGAAAAAGCCTGAAGCAGCAGAGCTTCACACAACACCTGCTGCAACATCAACAAACAGCGCGATTCCTTATTATTACACTTTATAATGTCAATATCTGACGACTCGTTCAGAGATCATGAACGTAACGCAACAACTACCGATTAATTTCCTAGACGGCGTGCAGGTCATTTAACGAGAAATTGGCTTCATGCGGAAAATTACTTACAGGAGAGTCGCGTGACGCTCAGTTTCAGCGTTTTGTCGGACTGAATGTCGGTTTCATGTACATTTTAGCTGAAAACATCGTTGCTAAACTTACATGAACAGCTGTCATCTGCAGGATCTGCACGTGTTGTTGTGACTGTCATCAGGCAGCCGAAGAAGGTGTCAGACTGAAGGTGAAACCGCTCGCGCCGCCTCGAGGAGCGGATGAAAACTGCGCTTTACTTTCGGTCTTTCTATTGTTCATGTCATAGAGCCCAAGATCGCGTTTGAGAATCATGAAACTGCTACAGAATCATGTTCAAGTCTTACACGTGTTGAGGTATTCACAAATTCTTGGTCATAGGACTTTTTTTTATATATAAATGTATTTGAACAAGAACAGGAAGAAGAGCAAACTATCAAAAAAATATTATTATTATTATTTATTTATTTATTTATATTTAAATTCCTGTCAAGAGTTCATTAGATTCAATTTGCAGCGGTGTAATACACACGAATCACCACAGGAGGGCCACTTAGGTCCTCTGACTTTTTTGCATTTCAGTTTAGTTTAATAGAAGAGGACAGAACAAAAAAAATGACACACAATGATATAAAATAGCAATGCACAAAAAATACCACAGGAGGGCGTTCATTAGACTCGGTTAAGAGCGGACTCATTAGACACGCTGTGGTGATTTTTGTGAACTACAATCAGGTATAATAATCTTACCTGGCTTTGCCCTCCTGTGGTGATTTTTGTGAACTACAATCAGGTATAATAATCTTAACCTGGCTTTGCCCTCCTGTGGTGATTTTTGTGAACTACAATCAGGTATAATAATCTTAACCTGGCTTTGCCCTCCTGTGGTGATTTTTGTGAACTACAATCAGGTATAATAATCTTACCTGGCTTTGCCCTCCTGTGGTGATTTTTGTGAACTACAATCAGGTATAATAATCTTAACCTGGCTTTGCCCTCCTGTGGTGATTTTTGTGAACTACAATCAGGTATAATAATCTTACCTGGCTTTGCCCTCCTGTGGTGATTTTGGTGAACTACAATCAGGTATAATAATCTTAACCTGGCTTTGCCCTCCTGTGGTGATTTTTGTGAACTACAATCAGGTATAATAATCTTAACCGGGTTAATTACGCCGCTGCAGCTGATGATAATTAATGCTAATGTGATGGACCAAAAACAACACTGAATTCAACACAATCTCAGTGGTGCCGTGGATCATTGTTCCCCTTTGAGTGTGAAAGTACAAATCCAGCAATTTTACTGAAAATAGCATCTACTCTACAAACAAGAAAAAACTAAAGTACACCGCCTGTTTTACCAGGAGTACAGTGGTGCAGTGACTAAACACGAGACTGTGATTCATGAAGCTACAATGCAGTTGTGTTCAAATCACACAGATGCACTGAATGTCTTTTGCTCATCTTAAACCTACATTAAGCTTAATTAAAATCTAAATGATCCTACAAACAACACCAGTACAGCATCACAATTTCTGTGGCTCAGTGGTTAAAGGCTTCGATCTCAAACTTCAAAGTCCTGGTTCAAGCCCTAGAGTTATTATTCATAATTTAAAACAAATCTCTCAATTAAGGCCTGCTCAAATCACTGATCGGCTCCTCAGACTCGGTGACTCGAGAGATAAAGCTTTGTGTTTGAATCTGGGAGATCCGTGTTCAAATCCCACTTTTGCTTTACTTTAAATCGATTTCATCCAACAAAGTCACTCAAATACCAGAACAAACCATGAAATCCACGACGGTCAAGTGGATAAACGCAAACACTGTGAGAAGATGAGCATGTGATGAAGACATGGGTTCAAATCCCACCTCATTAAATCACATACACAGTTTACTTTAACTTCTTTATTGGGGACTCACGGGTCAACAGTCAAATATACGTTCCTTCACATGTTCTGACACGAGACCTGTGGCTCAAAGGTAAGAGCGCTGCCTCGCGGGTTCAGAGGTTGCTGGTTCGATCCCAGCCAGGTCTCCGCGTTACGAGTGAATGGTGGAGTGTGTGAAGGCGCAAAAGAAGGAGGATACCAGCACGGTCTCCTCCTGGAGCTTCGGCACCGTGACCAGCAGCGGTTATGCTTTTATCCAAACTGGAAAAATTAAATAAAGCTGAATAAAATTATCACTTCAGTCCCTTCCCCACCTACTTAGGTTACCATCATTTGCTTTTCAAAGGAGCGCCCTTCAAAAGAAAATTATGGTAACCTACACGTCTAGTGCACTAGACCACATTCACACAGTAGATACATCACCGGTCCACGAGCAGATGTCCATCTTTACAGTCATCGTCTGTCTGCTTGACAATCCACAACACCACTTCTTCTGTTGAGTCAGAAATCAAGACATTATTAGACATATTGTACATCAAATCTAAAGACAGGTAACATAACTAGGTAAATATATTCATGTTACATATTTATAAAATACTGCAGACTCCATTATACTTCAGTAATTATTAGACATATTGTACATCAAATCTAAAGACAGGTAACATAACTAGGTAAATATATTCATGTTACATATTTATAAAATACTGCAGACTCCATTATACTTCAGTAATTATTAGACATATTGTACATCAAATCTAAAGACAGGTAACATAACTAGGTAAATATATTCATGTTACATATTTATAAAATACTGCAGACTCCATTATACTTCAGTAATTATTAGACATATTGTACATCAAATCTAAAGACAGGTAACATAACTAGGTAAATATATTCATGTTACATATGTATAAAATACTGCAGACTCCATGATACTTCAGTAATTATTAGACATATTGTACATCAAATCTAAAGACAGGTAACATAACTAGGTAAATATATTCATGTTACATATTTATAAAATACTGCAGACTCCATGATACTTCAGTAATTATTAGACATATTGTACATCAAATCTAAAGACAGGTAACATAACTAGGTAAATATATTCATGTTACATATTTATAAAATACTGCAGACTCCATTATACTTCAGTAATTATTAGACATATTGTACATCAAATCTAAAGACAGGTAACATAACTAGGTAAATATATTCATGTTACATATTTATAAAATACTGCAGACTCCATTATATTTCAGTAATTATTAGACATATTGTACATCAAATCTAAAGACAGGTAACATAACTAGGTAAATATATTCATGTTACATATTTATAAAATACTGCAGACTCCATTATATTTCAGTAATTATTAGACATATTGTACATCAAATCTAAAGACAGGTAACATAACTAGGTAAATATATTCATGTTACATATTTATAAAATACTGCAGACTCCATTATACTTCAGTAATGCTCCATCAATCTGTTTCATTCAATCTACTGTTCGTTTCGGTTTAGTTCACAAGCAAATGATTTGCAATTAAACCCAATCGCAAAATATCCAGTCAGTCTATAAACTGCTGAAACATCAAATACAATTGATAGCATCTTGCTTTTAATTATTTACGACATAATATATGTAATAAATAGGCATTTAAATGTCTGTGCTCTTATTATGACAGTCAAAACGAGAAACAGAAAAGCCTGAAGCAGCAGAGCTTCACACAACACCTGCTGCAACATCAACAAACAGCGCGATTCCTTATTATTACACTTTATAATGTCAATATCTGACGACTCGTTCAGAGATCATGAACGTAACGCAACAACTACCGATTAATTTCCTAGACGGCGCGTGCAGGTCATTTAACGAGAAATTGGCTTCATGCGGAAAATTACTTACAGGAGAGTCGCGTGACGCTCAGTTTCAGCGTTTTGTCGGACTGAATGTCGGTTTCATGTACATTTTAGCTGAAAACATCGTTGCTAAACTTACATGAACAGCTGTCATCTGCAGGATCTGCACGTGTTGTTGTGACTGTCATCAGGCAGCCGAAGAAGGTGTCAGACTGAAGGTGAAACCCGCTCGCGCCGCCTCGAGGAGCGGATGAAAACTGCGCTTTACTTTCGGTCTTTCTATTGTTCATGTCATAGAGCCCAAGATCGCGTTTGAGAATCATGAAACTGCTACAGAATCATGTTCAAGTCTTACACGTGTTGAGGTATTCACAAATTCTTGGTCATAGGACTTTTTTTTATATATAAATGTATTTGAACAAGAACAGGAAGAAGAGCAAACTATCAAAAAAATATTATTATTATTATTTATTTATTTATTTATATTTAAATTCCTGTCAAGAGTTCATTAGATTCAATTTGCAGCGGTGTAATACACACGAATCACCACAGGAGGGCCACTTAGGTCCTCTGACTTTTTTGCATTTCAGTTTAGTTTAATAGAAGAGGACAGAACAAAAAAAATGACACACAATGATATAAAATAGCAATGCACAAAAAATACCACAGGAGGGCGTTCATTAGACTCGGTTAAGAGCGGACTCATTAGACACGCTGTGGTGATTTTTGTGAACTACAATCAGGTATAATAATCTACCTGGCTTTGCCCTCCTGTGGTGATTTTTGTGAACTACAATCAGGTATAATAATCTTAACCTGGCTTTGCCCTCCTGTGGTGATTTTGTGAACTACAATCAGGTATAATAATCTTAACCTGGCTTTGCCCTCCTGTGGTGATTTTGTGAACTACAATCAGGTATAATAATCTTACCTGGCTTTGCCCTCCTGTGGTGATTTTTGTGAACTACAATCAGGTATAATAATCTTAACCTGGCTTTGCCCTCCTGTGGTGATTTTTGTGAACTACAATCAGGTATAATAATCTTACCTGGCTTTGCCCTCCTGTGGTGATTTTGGTGAACTACAATCAGGTATAATAATCTTAACCTGGCTTTGCCCTCCTGTGGTGATTTTGTGAACTACAATCAGGTATAATAATCTTAACCGGGTTAATTACGCCGCTGCAGCTGATGATAATTAATGCTAATGTGATGGACCAAAAACAACACTGAATTCAACACAATCTCAGTGGTGCCGTGGATCATTGTTCCCCTTTGAGTGTGAAAGTACAAATCCAGCAATTTTACTGAAAATAGCATCTACTCTACAAACAAGAAAAAACTAAAGTACACCGCCTGTTTTACCAGGAGTACAGTGGTGCAGTGACTAAACACGAGACTGTGATTCATGAAGCTACAATGCAGTTGTGTTCAAATCACACAGATGCACTGAATGTCTTTTGCTCATCTTAAACCTACATTAAGCTTAATTAAAATCTAAATGATCCTACAAACAACACCAGTACAGCATCACAATTTCTGTGGCTCAGTGGTTAAAGGCTTCGATCTCAAACTTCAAAGTCCTGGTTCAAGCCCTAGAGTTATTATTCATAATTTAAAACAAATCTCTCAATTAAGGCCTGCTCAAATCACTGATCGGCTCCTCAGACTCGGTGACTCGAGAGATAAAGCTTTGTGTTTGAATCTGGGAGATCCGTGTTCAAATCCCACTTTTGCTTTACTTTAAATCGATTTCATCCAACAAAGTCACTCAAATACCAGCGCAAACCATGAAATCCACGACGGTCAAGTGGATAAACGCAAACACTGTGAGAAGATGAGCATGTGATGAAGACATGGGTTGAAATCCCACCTCATTAAATCACATACACAGTTTACTTTAACTTCTTTATTGGGGACTCACGGGTCAACAGTCAAATATACGTTCCTTCACATGTTCTGACACGAGACCTGTGGCTCAAAGGTAAGAGCGCTGCCTCGCGGGTTCAGAGGTTGCTGGTTCGATCCCAGCCAGGTCTCCGCGTTACAGTGAATGGTGGAGTGTGTGTGAAGGCGCGCCCAAAGAAGGAGGATACCAGCACGGTCTCCTCCTGGAGCTTCCGGCACCGTGACCAGCAGCGGTTATGCTTTTATCCAAACTGGAAAAATTAAATAAAGCTGAATAAAAATTATCACTTCCAGTCCCTTCCCCACCTACTTAGGTTACCATCATTTGCTTTTCAAAGGAGACGCCCTTCAAAAAGAAAATTATGGTAACCTACACGTCTAGTGCACTAGACCACATTCACACAGTAGATACATCACCGGTCCACGAGCAGATGTCCATCTTTACAGTCACCGTCTGTCTGCTTGACAATCCACAACACCACTTCTTCTGTTGAGTCAGAAATCAAGACATTATTAGACATATTGTACATCAAATCTAAAGACAGGAAACATAACTAGGTAAATATATTCATGTTACATATTTATAAAATACTGCAGACTCCATTATACTTCAGTAATTATTAGACATATTGTACATCAAATCTAAAGACAGGTAACATAACTAGGTAAATATATTCATGTTACATATTTATAAAATACTGCAGACTCCATTATATTTCAGTAATTATTAGACATATTGTACATCAAATCTAAAGACAGGTAACATAACTAGGTAAATATATTCATGTTACATATTTATAAAATACTGCAGACTCCATTATACTTCAGTAATTATTAGACATATTGTACATCAAATCTAAAGACAGGTAACATAACTAGGTAAATATATTCATGTTACATATGTATAAAATACTGCAGACTCCATTATACTTCAGTAATGCTCCATCAATCTGTTTCATTCAATCTACTGTTCGTTTCGGTTTAGTTCACAAGCAAATGATTTGCAATGAAACCCAATCGCAAAATATCCAGTCAGTCTATAAACTGCTGAAACATCAAATACAATTGATAGCATCTTGCTTTTAATTATTTACGACATATATATATGTAATAAATAGGCATTTAAATGTCTGTGCTCTTATTATGACAGTCAAACGAGAAACAGAAAAGCCTGAAGCAGCAGAGCTTCTGCAACATCAACAAACAGCGCGATTCCTTATTATTACACTTTATAATGTCAATATCTGACGACTCGTTCAGAGATCATGAACGTAACGCAACAACTACCGATTAATTTCCTAGACGGCGCGTGCAGGTCATTTAACGAGAAATTGGCTTCATGCGGAAAATTACTTACAGGAGAGTCGCGTGGCGCTCAGTTTCAGCGTTTTGTCGGACTGAATGTCGGTTTCATGTACATTTTAGCTGAAAACATCGTTGCTAAACTTACATGAACAGCTGTCATCTGCAGGATCTGCACGTGTTGTTGTGACTGTCATCAGGCAGCCAAGAAGGTGTCAGACTGAAGGTGAAACCCGCTCGCGCCGCCTCGAGGAGCGGATGAAAACTGCGCTTTACTTTCGGTCTTTCTATTGTTCATGTCATAGAGCCCAAGATCGCGTTTGAGAATCATGAAACTGCTACAGAATCATGTTCAAGTCTTACACGTGTTGAGGTATTCACAAATTCTTGGTCATAGGACTTTTTTTTATATATAAATGTATTTGAACAAGAACAGGAAGAAGAGCAAACTATCAAAAAAATATTATTATTATTATTATTTATTTATTTATTTATATTTAAATTCCTGTCAAGAGTTCATTAGATTCAATTTGCAGCGGTGTAATACACACGAATCACCACAGGAGGGCCACTTAGGTCCTCTGACTTTTTTGCATTTCAGTTTAGTTTAACAGAAGAGGACAGAACAAAAAAAATGACACACAATGATATAAAATAGCAATGCACAAAAAATACCACAGGAGGGCGTTCATTAGACTCGGTTAAGAGCGGACTCATTAGACACGCTGTGGTGATTTTTGTGAACTACAATCAGGTATAATAATCTTACCTGGCTTTGCCCTCCTGTGGTGATTTTGTGAACTACAATCAGGTATAATAATCTTAACCTGGCTTTGCCCTCCTGTGGTGATTTTTTGAACTACAATCAGGTATAATAATCTTAACCTGGCTTTGCCCTCCTGTGGTGATTTTGTGAACTACAATCAGGTATAATAATCTTACCTGGCTTTGCCCTCCTGTGGTGATTTTTGTGAACTACAATCAGGTATAATAATCTTAACCTGGCTTTGCCCTCCTGTGGTGATTTTTGTGAACTACAATCAGGTATAATAATCTTACCTGGCTTTGCCCTCCTGTGGTGATTTTGGTGAACTACAATCAGGTATAATAATCTTAACCTGGCTTTGCCCTCCTGTGGTGATTTTTGTGAACTACAATCAGGTATAATAATCTTAACCGGGTTAATTACGCTGCAGCTGATGATAATTAATGCTAATGTGATGGACCAAAAACAACACTGAATTCAACACAATCTCAGTGGTGCCGTGGATCATTGTTCCCCTTTGAGTGTGAAAGTACAAATCCAGCAATTTTACTGAAAATAGCATCTACTCTACAAACAAGAAAAAACTAAAGTACACCGCCTGTTTTACCAGGAGTACAGTGGTGCAGTGACTAAACACGAGACTGTGATTCATGAAGCTACAATGCAGTTGTATTCAAATCACACAGATGCACTGAATGTCTTTTGCTCATCTTAAACCTACATTAAGCTTAATTAAAATCTAAATGATCCTACAAACAACACCAGTACAGCATCACAATTTCTGTGGCTCAGTGGTTAAAGGCTTCGATCTCAAACTTCAAAGTCCTGGTTCAAGCCCTAGAGTTATTATTCATAATTTAAAACAAATCTCTCAATTAAGGCCTGCTCAAATCACTGATCGGCTCCTCAGACTCGGTGACTCGAGAGATAAAGCTTTGTGTTTGAATCTGGGAGATCCGTGTTCAAATCCCACTTTTGCTTTACTTTAAATCGATTTCATCCAACAAAGTCACTCAAATACCAGCGCAAACCATGAAATCCACGACGGTCAAGTGGATAAACGCAAACACTGTGAGAAGATGAGCATGTGATGAAGACATGGGTTCAAATCCCACCTCATTAAATCACATACACAGTTTACTTTAACTTCTTTATTGGGGACTCACGGGTCAACAGTCAAATATACGTTCCTTCACATGTTCTGACACGAGACCTGTGGCTCAAAGGTAAGCGCTGCCTCGCGGGTTCAGAGGTTGCTGGTTCGATCCCAGCCAGGTCTCCGCGTTACGAGTGAATGGTGGAGTGTGTGTGAAGGCGCGCCCAAAGAAGGAGGATACCAGCACGGTCTCCTCCTGGAGCTTCCGGCACCGTGACCAGCAGCGGTTATGCTTTTATCCAAACTGGAAAAATTAAATAAAGCTGAATAAAAATTATCACTTCCAGTCCCTTCCCCACCTACTTAGGTTACCATCATTTGCTTTTCAAAGGAGACGCCCTTCAAAAAGAAAATGATGGTAACCTACACGTCTAGTGCACTAGACCACATTCACACAGTAGATACATCACCGGTCCACGAGCAGATGTCCATCTTTACAGTCACCGTCTGTCTGCTTGACAATCCACAACACCACTTCTTCTGTTGAGTCAGAAATCAAGACATTATTAGACATATTGTACATCAAATCTAAAGACAGGTAACATAACTAGGTAAATATATTCATGTTACATATTTATAAAATACTGCAGACTCCATTATACTTCAGTAATTATTAGACATATTGTACATCAAATCTAAAGACAGGTAACATAACTAGGTAAATATATTCATGTTACATATTTATAAAATACTGCAGACTCCATTATACTTCAGTAATTATTAGACATATTGTACATCAAATCTAAAGACAGGTAACATAACTAGGTAAATATATTCATGTTATATATTTATAAAATACTGCAGACTCCATTATACTTCAGTAATTATTAGACATATTGTACATCAAATCTAAAGACAGGTAACATAACTAGGTAAATATATTCATGTTACATATTTATAAAATACTGCAGACTCCATTATATTTCAGTAATTATTAGACATATTGTACTTCAAATCTAAAGACAGGTAACATAACTAGGTAAATATATTCATGTTACATATTTATAAAATACTGCAGACTCCATTATACTTCAGTAATTATTAGACATATTGTACATCAAATCTAAAGACAGGTAACATAACTAGGTAAATATATTCATGTTACATATTTATAAAATACTGCAGACTCCATTATATTTCAGTAATTATTAGACATATTGTACATCAAATCTAAAGACAGGTAACATAACTAGGTAAATATATTCATGTTACATATTTATAAAATACTGCAGACTCCATTATACTTCAGTAATTATTAGACATATTGTACATCAAATCTAAAGACAGGTAACATAACTAGGTAAATATATTCATGTTACATATGTATAAAATACCGCAGACTCCATTATACTTCAGTAATGCTCCATCAATCTGTTTCATTCAATCTACTGTTCGTTTCGGTTTAGTTCACGAGCAAATGATTTGCAATGAAACCCAATCGCAAAATATCCAGTCAGTCTATAAACTGCTGAAACATCAAATACAATTGATAGCATCTTGCTTTTAATTATTTACGACATAATATATGTAATAAATAGGCATTTAAATGTCTGTGCTCTTATTATGACAGTCAAAACGAGAAACAGAAAAAGCCTGAAGCAGCAGAGCTTCACACAACACCTGCTGCAACATCAACAAACAGCGCGATTCCTTATTATTACACTTTATAATGTCAATATCTGACGACTCGTTCAGAGATCATGAACGTAACGCAACAACTACCGATTAATTTCCTAGACGGCGCGTGCAGGTCATTTAACGAGAAATTGGCTTCATGCGGAAAATTACTTACAGGAGAGTCGCGTGGCGCTCAGTTTCAGCGTTTTGTCGGACTGAATGTCGGTTTCATGTACATTTTAGCTGAAAACATCGTTGCTAAACTTACATGAACAGCTGTCATCTGCAGGATCTGCACGTGTTGTTGTGACTGTCATCAGGCAGCCGAAGAAGGTGTCAGACTGAAGGTGAAACCGCTCGCGCCGCCTCGAGGAGCGGATGAAAACTGCGCTTTACTTTCGGTCTTTCTATTGTTCATGTCATAGAGCCCAAGATCGCGTTTGAGAATCATGAAACTGCTACAGAATCATGTTCAAGTCTTACACGTGTTGAGGTATTCACAAATTCTTGGTCATAGGACTTTTTTTATATATAAATGTATTTGAACAAGAACAGGGAGAAGAGCAAACTATCAAAAAAATATTATTATTATTATTTATTTATTTATATTTAAATTCCTGTCAAGAGTTCATTAGACTCAATTAGCAGCGGTGTAATACACACGAATCACCACAGGAGGGCCACTTAGGTCCTCTGACTTTTTTTGCATTTCAGTTTAGTTTAATAGAAGAGGACAGAACAAAAAAAATGACACACAATGATATAAAATAGCAATGCAGAAAAAATACCACAGGAGGGCGTTCATTAGACTCGGTTAAGAGCGGACTCATTAGACACGCTGTGGTGATTTTTGTGAACTACAATCAGGTATAATAATCTTAACCTGGCTTTGCCCTCCTGTGGTGATTTGTGTAAATTACAATCAGGTATAATAATCTTAACCGGGTTAATTACGCCGCTGCAGCTGATGATAATTATTGCTAATGTGATGGACCAAAAACAACACTGAATTCAACACAATCTCAGTGGTGCCGTGGATCATTGTTCCCCTTTGAGTGTGAAAGTACAAATCTAGCAATTTTACTGAAAATAGCATCTACTCTACAAACAAGAAAAAACTAAAGTAAACCGCCTGTTTTACCAGGAGTACAGTGGTGCAGTGACTAAACACGAGACTGTGATTCATGAAGCTACAATGCAGTTGTGTTCAAATCACACAGATGCACTGAATGTCTTTTGCTCATCTTAAACCTACATTAAGCTTAACTTAAAATCTAAATGATCCTACAAACAACACCAGTACAGCATCACAATTTCTGTGGCTCAGTGGTTAAAGGCTTCGATCTCAAACTTCAAAGTCCTGGTTCAAGCCCTAGAGTTATTATTCATAATTTAAAACAAATCTCTCAATTAAGGCCTGCTCAAATCACTGATCGGCTCCTCAGACTCAGTGACTCGAGAGATAAAGCTTTGTGTTTGAATCTGGGAGATCCGTGTTCAAATCCCACTTTTGCTTTACTTTAAATCGATTTCATCCAACAAAGTCACTCAAATACCAGCGCAAACCATGAAATCCACGACGGTCAAGTGGATAAACGCCAACACTGTGGGAAGATGAGCCTGTGATGAAGATCCCCCCCGAGTCCCAGAGCGATGTCCAGCAGTGGTTATGCTTCTTGATATAAAAAAAAAATTTTGGTCCGCCGTACCTTCCCCAGCTGTTTAGGTTACCATCATTTGCTTTCTAAAGGAGTGACCCTCCACAAAGAAAATGATGGTAACCTACACGTCAAGTACACAAGTAAACACAAACACACACATAAGTCTCACCTGTCCACGAGCAGATGTCCATCATTACAGCGAATGTCTGTCCATACATCCCAGAGCTCTGTGTGGTCCAAACACATCTCTTTTTCTGTAAGAGAAACAGAAAAATAAGATGCAGAAATACAATAAAAACTGACATTGTCTACATTATGAAGTTAAACCGATATAGTGAGAAAAATATAATGCTGATATAAATACTGCTGGATCAGAAATCCTTTTGGTTAAATCTACTGTTCTTCTCAGTTTAGTTCTGGAGACTAAATTAAATTACTGTTTTACATGTCACAAAATTATAACACTCAATGGAAAACGCTTTCAGTGTGAGTGTTGACTAAACACATGTTTGTTGGTTATCTGTAAATGTTTTATATTATTTTAATATTTATTTTAATTATTCATTATCCTTATTTTGATCTTTAAAGGTTATGGCCAGGTTTTAATTCACCATAGACAACTAATAATATAAAACAACAATAACAGACTGCGGTAAAGTTGGTTTATGTTGGACATTCGATCTTTTCTTAAGTGTTAATTTATATGTAATCGCAGAATACTCATGGACCATGCTGTATCTCGTTCAGATCACATAATATCCAAATAAATAATAATAATATTCAATAAGGTAATTGTTCTAAGCATCTGAAAGGAAAAAGTCCTCACAACGATCCCCACTTGGGCACTTCAAGTTAGGGAGTGTCTCAAAAGTGCAAAATTCACAATAAACTTGGTTAAATATGTGGATTATTCCATACAAACACTAAAAATTTGACTCTTTTACATGTGTAGTTTATGTTAGCAAATAGATTAAGTATAGATTAATATAATTAGTAACTTTTATGCGATTAATATATCTGTTATAAATATGTAAGTAAACTGAAGATCTTAATTAAATAAATTTAATAAACTTTGTGGTTGTTTTATCGAACGAGCTCAAATAACCTACAATGTAATTATACACACATCTTACAGGACTTGGATTTTGTAAATATGATTTTGTCTATTTTTGGTGAATTGGTCTAATATACACAGGTGTTCCTGTGGCTCAGTGGTTAGAGCATTGCGTTAATAGCGCAAAGGTTGTGGGTTCGATTCCCAGGGAACACACATACTGACAATACAAATGTATAGCCTGAATGCACTGCAAGTCGCTTTGGACAAAAGCGTCTGCTAAATGCATAAAAGTAAAAGTATACAAATCTATATAACTTCCTGGTCATGTGACTCGATGATGTCACACCAGCTGTAATATGTTCACACACATCTTACATGACTTGGATTTTGGAAATATGATTTTTAACCTACTTAGGTTACTATCATGTGCTTTTCAAAGGTGTGCTCCTCCAAAAAGAAAATGATAGTAACCTATACATTTACAAGCCAACAACAACACACTGAACTGTTATAAGCATTACCTGAGCGTCAGAAGATGATCGTCAATGTCTGTCCACATGCTTCTGTTGGCTGAGTGTAACAGTCCAAACATCCTCTTATTCTGTAGAGGAAGCATAAATAAACAGACATCATTCTTCTCAACCTTTTCTATTCACAAAATCCTTGTTATCGCTTTTTAATTCCATGTAATTATTTTCAAACAAAACTAATTCAATAGATTTAAACATTTAGTGTTCTTTTTTTCAGACAGCAAAAATGTCAGTGCATATATTCTAAGTAGTACGTAAAGTTCAGTTATACAGTAACTTTATCAAATACGCACAAGTCAGCCTGCCATAGTAAACAAGATCACAGGGAGACGCCAAAGAACTGCATATAGCTACCAGTGTTGGGGGTAATGCATTACAAGTAACGGAAGTTACGTAATAATATTACTTTTTTTCAAGTAACTAGTAAAGTAACGCATTACTTTTTAATTTACTTTTGAGTAACACCAGTTACTTTTTCCCCATGTATTGACTGGCAAGTCTCCTGTCCCCACGTTGACAGAAATACAGAGGCGTTGTGTGTGCTGTGTGAACATGATCTTACTGTAGTTCTAGACTAAATGTGAATGTGAATTAATTAATCCCACTCGCAAAAAACATATTCAGTATTCATCAAAATTAATTAAAGCAGTGAAATGCAAACTCAGAATATGACGCAAACTAAACCTGCAATAATTAAATATGTTAAACAACACAAATGTATCTAATCTCATTTTATTAACCGATGTGTTTGCTGTTGACCTTTGATGATCCAGTTCAACTATACTAATAGGCAAAAATTACATTAGATAAACTAACAATTGTGTTTCATTGTTTTTTATTGCCTGCGTTCTGCTGTACAGACGTGATTTACTCTTCCTTCAGCCTGAGGTTTATTCATTACACTTTTGGGTGTGAAAGGCCTTTTACATTTGCTATAAATAGAACTTCTTCTATTAAAAACAAAATCAAGCGCTGCTCATATTTAAAAAGTAACGCAAAACTAACGTAACGCATTACTTTCCATAAAAAGTAGTTAAGTAACATTAATTAGTAGGGAGTAACGCAATATTGTAATTAGTTACTTTTAAAAGTAGCTTTCCCCAGCACTGATAGCTACTATACGGCTCCATTCAGAATTACTAAACACACCAAATAACAATGAAAACATTCTGAATGTGTGTAAACCCAGCGATCTGAATGTGTGTAAACTATGTGCGTAAACCCAGCAATCTGAATGTGTGTAAACTCAGCGATCTGAATGTGTGTAAACTCAGCGATCTGAATATGGGTTCTTTTGTCCTTTGGAGCATCTGATGCCCATATGTACATACTACATAGGTGTGTGTGATATGACGAATTTTGATCGTGGACGATGAAAATGTCTCCACGATCTGCTTTTGAAGAAATATCGTAGTCGTGCTACAGCGCGCATTTTATCAACAGCAGTTCTGGCGCCACCATTTGTATGTACTGTATAGCACCACATTCACATCAGTGTTAACTCAGGTGTAGAGTTACTCTCACGAGACCCTCTACTTATTCACAATCACAAAAGTACATTATTTGCGTGTTTTAAAGTCTTGCCGGTTAAACTTTTCATCCACGCGCTGGTCTGACTTGCGCTTTTCTGAGCCCGGTACACTCGAAGCGTGTGCACTAAAAAGCCTGTCTAACAGCGCCTGATTACTCAACTAAGTTTTATTTTGAGCTAATACTGTCAAAACACACAAGGTGTATGTATAGACTCAGTCGGTTATGTCTAAAATGAAAGTTAACAGCCGAGACAAACGGATATGTGCCTGTATATTAGACGCGTGCAGGTCTTAAAGGGACAGAACGTCCCTGATGGAGAGAACGGAGACGTTATGTCGTGACGACATAGGGGATTTACCTGGAAGCCCCAATCATCTCTGACTTAAAGAGAAAACGCCAATGAAATTGGCTAGTGGATTTTGCATACCTGAGCCGCTCCCCGTGCATACGGGTTGTTGAAGAAAATTAATTTTATGCTGATCTTATGTGTATGAAGTGCAAAGCCTTTTTTGGAATGGTAGAGGGGAAAAGGCCCTGAGGAATTCCAGCCTAAGCTATATGGAGGAGAAGGGGAAGCCCTGACCGTAGAGGTCATATAGGCCCTAAATGTAAAGGGAGTAAGGCTGTACAACATGATTTAGTAGAATGCTATTTACTTCCTCTCCAAGTAAGGAAAAGTACAGCTGCAAGATAAACCCTGTAACCTTGAGTGTGTGGATATAAGGTGGAGGAGCACCCTCCCCGTTTGTCGCACTCTGCAGCAACTTGTGTGTCTGTATGACTGTTGACCTTCTTTGCAAAGAATAAACCTTTTAAAAGACTAAGAGTGAGTTTGTCTCTTGACTGATGAGGTAGATGCCACGACAGGTAGATAGCCATGGCATGCAGGGCAGAGGCTGCCTGGCCGCGAGAGCGGCCGTCAGCTTACAGGCTTTGGACGGGAGTCGCGGAGGGTTCCTCCAAGTGGCGGTGTTTCGTGGGCACAGGTGCACCGCGATCGCTCTCTCCAACTGGGGAATGCCCGCGTACCCCCTGGCAGCCCCGCCATCGAGGGTAGTGAGGACGGAGGAGACGGACGAGTGGCTTCTGGCCGTGAAAGGGGCCATCAACGACTTCGTCAGCTCCTCATGCACCTCCGGGACAAAAGCCACAAAGGAGACAAAAGGAGTCTGCTGTGGAAATTTCCCAGAGCTCCTAAATCAAGTTTGACCGAGGATGGTACGAGATGACACCAGCAGGGGGGAGGGGGGACTAGAGGTCGAGGCAGAGAGCTGCAGAGAGAGCGGCATTGTTTCATATGATCTGCTAGCAGAACACTTGTGTGAAACTTTCAGTATCGTTTGGGCTGAAGACGATTCTTCAATAAAAACCTTTTTATTCTTAACAAAACATCCTTCGTCTCAACTATCTTCATCCAAAGACTTCAACCACAATGTGCCCAGCGGAGAGGCTCTTACTGTTACCCTCAGATCTCCCAGAGTGCCAGCCGGTGGTTCTCTGCTCGAGCCAGAGAAACCAGCGTGGGTGGCAGCAGAGGGTGCCAATCCTTTCAGAAAGAAAAGGTGAGATCGCAGCGAAGTCATGCTCATACGCCCACAACAGGTGCATGAGTCAACCATGAACGCATCGTCAGCGTGTTGGAAGCCCAGACACTGAAGACAACGATCGTGTCCATCATCCGCAGACAGAAAACGACCGCACCCAGAAGGACACGGAAGAAACGGCATCTTGAAAAAGATGCGATGGTCCGTGATTTGCTCTTTTAGACTTTGCTCTTTTAGTTGAAGTGCCCAGGGGAATCGCTGCTGAGAGGGACTCCGCTGACTGCACCGTGACGCCAACCAGGAACAAATAGAGATAAAAGGCTTGTGGAGATCAGCACACTTCTCATCCACTCGGCTCCGAAGCAAAAATCTAATGAGTGGATACACCTGTCGCCCTTTTATACCCGTATGCACGGGGAGCGTCTCAGGTATGCAAAATCCACTAGCCAATTTCGTTTTCTCTTAAAGTCAGAGATGATTGGGGCTTCCAGGTAAATCCCCTATGTTGTCACGACATAACTCGTAGTAACCGACAGATAGGGAACTAAACATGCAGCCAACTGTCCTGAAAGGGATAGATCACCCTACAATTACATTTCTGTCATTATTTACTCACTCACATGTTGTCCCAAACCTGTATTCATTTCTTTCATGTGCTGAAAACAAAATAAGATATTTTGAAGAACGTGGAAAACCAAAGAGTTTCTGGTCCACGTTGACTTTGATAGAAGGAAAAAAATACTATGTAAGTCACTGAGGACCAGCAACTGTTTTGATTCCCACATTCTTCAAAATAGCATTTATGTTCAGCAGAAAAAAGAAACTTATTCAGGTTCAAAACTAATGTTGAGTGAGTAAATCAGGGCTCTAGACTAACTTTTTGCACTGGGTGCACTGGTGCGCCTAACTTTTTTTCTTAGGTGCACCGGCACAAAAGTTAGGTGCACCCAAATTTTTATATAGGCAATATTGACTAGTAAACGACTAACTAACAATGTGGTCAACATAAAGTTCTTTATTTGAAGCACAATTCTACAGGAAAGATAACTTACTGAAAAAGTGTTGGTGCTTAAAGTGCTTCACTGAGCAGAGATTTAAACTTAAAACATCTCAAGATAAATAAAATCTAAATTAAGTGTTTTAAGGGCGTCAAACTGAACATCTCGTGGCTCAATGTCTTATGGACTATCCTCCATTGCAGTCACATGCCCCTCGGATGGCCAACTCCTGTAGTTTGGTGTTCTTGATCTTTGGCCTCGGCTAAACCAGCTGACCACACTCTCTCTAGCATCAACATCTTCCAGACTTGACCCCGCTACACTGATTCTTATCAGATCTTCCACTGTGTCTGAACGAAGGGATGCTCTAGTGCAGTGCTTCTCAAACCCCCTTAAACCCATAAAACAATCCTGCGCCCCCATCCCACCACAGACTACCAAATAATTGCACTAAACATAATGAAAAAAGTATTTACAGTTTTATAACCAATTCTTACTATGCAAAAAAGTATACTTAGGCCTTTAGTGTTATGTTAGAAGCATTTTATACTCATACCTTTTCTTGATTTAATATTTTGAATTTTTTTAGCTTTATTTTCATTTAAATGTTTAGTTTTGAAATGTTGTATGCATTTGTCATGTTTATTTCATGTCTTTATCTTCTTAAATGTGTGTATATAATATGTATAGTTTTAACTTTAAATTTTAGTTACTTTTTCTTATTTGTAAGCCGCTTTGGATAAAAGCGTCTGCTAAATGACTAAAAGTAAAGAAAAAAATAACTGTTCTGTTCTGTCTAATCGTCTCTCTGTGCTCATACTGTATTTTAATGCAGCCAAATTCTCAATAAAACTGTTTTACTTTATATATTTGACTGATATGTTGTCAGTCAACAGGATAAATATGAAATAATGACTGAAACACGTCCCTTTAAGAATTCATAACCAGCTCTCCCTTCCAAGAAGATAGTCTGCACAAAAATACTAATTTATAATTGTATTGAGCCGTTGTCTGATGAAATCAAATAATACACAATATAAGACAAGACCTGACAAGACAAGACCATGTGCTGTGATTTCGGCTATATTTGCATGTACATTTAGAGAAGCAATAATATCTGTTTTAACTGAACGGGTTCCTCTCAGACGCTCGCTGAACAGAGCAGATGCAGAGAAAGCGCGCTGATCTCGCGCCGTTGCGGCGATCACAGAGACACTCTGAGAGACTCGATTTGTCACTAGTTGCTTTTTTTGGAAAACAAAAAGTTGCTATGGGGGTCTACAAAGGCGCGAAATGTCGCTAAGTTGGCAACACTGCACGCATCTCTACTACTCACCTCTTTCTCTCTGTCTGACTGCAGCAGCACACGTGGACGCATTTGTCAACGCACACACACATACAGGAATATCTGGACCACGGCCAATCAGAGGAGGGTCCGCCTTCACTATCTCTGATTGGTTTAGACCACGATATAAGCCTAACGGGAGTGTCTTTTGTTGAGTTTCTGAGTCGCGGATACTTTTTTTTCTTTTCTCGAATGGCTGGACGCACCAGTGCGCCCTGGGATTTTTGTTAGTCGCACCCGTGAGAAATTAGGTCGCACTCTAGAGCCCTGTAAATTATGGCATAAATATAAAACACAAATGACAGAATTGACAGATGACAGAATTTTTTATTCTTTAATGCTAAAACAACAAAGGTTATTACTTTAATATGAATCAATCTATATAGTGTTTTATTTTTACATTTGTTCATTCAATTTCTTGAATGCTCCTGCTAAATATGCCTATTGTACCTGATAATTAAACACTGTTTATTTTATTTGTTTTTTATGTGTATTTGTAATGTGTATCTTTGTTCTTATTTTTTAATAACAAGGATAAAATAAGGACAAAGATTCCCATGTTGGCCCACCTTGGTCTAAACATCCACCATTCATTTTTATATTTTGTAACCTTGAAAGGATTTGTCTTTATAATAGGGAAATTAGTTTGGCTGTACTTTGCTCAGACAAAATAGAGGTCTGCACGGGCTCAAAACTGAAGCCCGAACCCGGCCCGTACCCGAGATTGTCTGACCCAACCCGACCCGACCCGAGCGGCACGGTTAAATTTAGAGCCCGAACCCGACCGAGATCCCCCAACGAATAGCCAACAAAAAAAAGGAAAAAGGCTGCATTTCACGATTGCATGCAAAGAAATAGATTAATCAAGGCTCTGCCATTTCACAAACATTTACCAGTTATTAAAGTTTGTGAACATCAGGTGCAGCGGTCGCATACATTCTGCCGAGTTTATGAATTTTGTATGGACAAGAAGATAATTCTTCCACCGTGCAAATTATGGTCATTTTTTGTCAGTTAAGGCTCGTTAGCATTCTGTCTACTTTAAATCAGACATAAGATCTTAAATAAGATTGTATTTATTTGAATGCATTAATCATTTATTTGAATTAGCGAGAGAGAGAGAGAGAGAGACCAGAGAGAAGAGGGAATGTTGCGCGTGCGTGTGAACCTCGTCTGCTTAGTTACTTCAAAAACAGCGATTTTGCCGCCTCATTGCAGATAAATATAATGTTGTGACTTGCATGAGTCAGTAGCCTGTCGAAGCTATTTTACTAATAAAAGTGTCCGTGATGTTTGTGCTCTGCGCGATCTCTGATATCTGTGGGCAATGTGTGTGCGTATGTCTATGAAAGCAGCAAAGCCTCTGCATATAGTTTTGGCTACAAACCCGAACCCGACCCGAGCCCGAGGCTATCCATTAAACATTAACCCGAAACCCGACCCGAAACCCGACAGTATTTCGGGACCCGCGGGTTCGGGTCGGGTAGCAGACCTCTACGACAAAATAGTAAAACCAACATGACAAAGAATCGTGATAAAATTGTGAAATTTCCCAAAAAATCAGGATGTGATATTTTTGCCATATTGCCCACCCCTATATGTACATAAACACCACTGATCCCTCACAAACTTTTTCAGCACATGTACGTGGAGTGCATTAAAATGGGTTCTAAGTACTTTGACACGCTGTTCACATCCGGCATTGTAGTGCTATCTGCCCGTTTACACCAATGCTACTAGACTAGACGGTGTAGCCTATCTTTTCCATAGCAATGAGTCTTGACTTAAGTGTTCAGCTTTCTGTAGCGCAGCTGCCACACGTTCTGTGAAGACAAGCAAGCATTCAGACACAATAAAGCACGATATGCCTTTTCCATGTTGATGTTGTAAAAAATTATATACATGCTTCTTGTTTGCTGATTGGCTGTGGTTGGTTTGAGCCAAATTTCTAAAGAGTCTATTTAACACTCATAAATATAATTTATTTAAATATTCACTTATTTCCCTTCTTTGAAAACTAATGATATTGATATTTAAAGTCCAGTTAAATCAAATACTGTATGTCATGATCATGTGGCATTCAATGCATGTTTCTGAAATTATATATGGGCTAATGGCTGTTATAATACTTGCTTTCAAAATATATATTAGAAGTAAAATATATAAAATACACCACCATTCAAAAGAATTGTCTTTGAAAGAAAACTCTTCTGATCGGCAAGGCTGTATTTATGCCCTTTTTGATCAAAAATACAAAATATTTGTTCCTGTCTTGCTAAAACTTCATTATGTCAGCTTCTAGTGTCACGCGATCCTTCAAAAATTATGCCGATTGCTGCACAAGAAACATTTCTTCTTTTAATTCTTATTCTTATTCTAGCTGTTGTATTGCTGAAAATGTTTATGCTGCTTAATAATTGTATACGGTCTTTAAATTTTTCAGTGAACAGAAAGATTTAAATATAATTATGAAATGAAAAATAGAAATGTGAATTATTTTAAATTATTTAAAACAGAAATCTTTTTTGACATTATTGATGTCTTAATGTCATTACATTTTTTATTGCACTTTTTTTGCACATGTGCAATGCAGGACAGGGAACATATCAACATTGTAACTTAAGACACCACACCGACATACAAAATGTCAGCAGAATACATTTCCCATCTTTCTACTTTGTTTTCTTTGAAGTATTTGAAAGAAAACTTTGGAATATTCACACAAAATATAAGAAACATAGTAAAGGAGGGTTTGCATTTCTTCCATGTACATGTGTAAATGTGATGTTTACCCACAAAAACGAACATGTTCAATCAGAAAACAGGGAATTCAATATATTCTTCAAAAACTACACTCTAAAAAAACATGGTTCTATACATGCAGCAATGGTTTTATTTAGAACCGTAGCATTCTAAAGGACCCTTTTATGCTGAAATGGTTCTTTGTTAGAGTTTAGGGTTCTTTGTTCCCGCCCTTTTGATTTTCAAATCTGTAACTGTCAAAGCACTTCATTACTGATTTTCTGGAGTTCAGTGATCCAACTATACAGACTTTTAACACACTCTCAACAAGTAAATGATTTCATTCTTAAATTTAAATAAAAATGTAACTTTAAAATTGTAACCGGTTTCCAAACAAACATGTTCTTATCTTTTTTTTGGAAGCTTTGGAAAGTATCTGAATGAATCAATGAATTTGTCATTCATATTATTAGATTTTTTTAATTATTACTTGGGTTTATGTATAAACATGCCCAGTCACAAAATAAATATAACAAATATTGCATTACTTTTGATAGCTTTTTTCTTTTAAGATTGTGAAGGGCACACATACTGTCCATTTTTGCTTTTGGCCTTCATAAACATAATTGTTTTTACATAAACACATGGACACACTGTAACTCTAAACTCAATTGTGTATTTCAGATGTCTCAGATCCTACAACCTCATCATCTGCAGAGAAAAATCACCATTTAATCACATCAAAATAATGGATTTAAAGGCATCATATTGACTGGAATGTGAATATTTCACTCAAACTTGGTTTTCATCATATAATTTGTTTCTTATTTTGTGTTTTACTTTATGTATTTAATCATGTTCATTTTCAGTTGTCATGCATTAATGTATTCAGGTAATAACTGTTGTTATGAGCACTGACAATTTTCTATGTCAATAAAAACATACATAATTCACACAATATGCTGTTGTTGCTGTTTTATATAAAACCCGAACCGAGGCTATAATTACTGATTTTCTGGAGCTCATCCAACTACACAGACTGTCAACACTCTCAACAGGTAAATCATTTCTTTCTTAAAATGTCTATACATTATAACTTTCAAATGCTAATTGTTTTTTCTGTATTTTCTCCTTTTAGTTTAAGAGAACATGTGCGTGTGACCAGCTCTATTCAGTTAAGGATATTCTCCTCTTCTTCACTAAGCAAAAAAGATATTGAATTTATGATCCATTTTGTTAGATATTTATTTGTATTACTAGGGTTTATGTATAAACATACCCAGCTATTCCATGACTATATATAAATTTTTCCTTTTAACATTGTGAAGTGCTCACACTTTTGGCCTTCATAAACAATTGTTTTTGCATAAACAAATGAAAGGAGACACATTGTATATCTAAACTCAATTGTGCTTTTCAGACGCTACAACCTCATCATCTGCAGAGAGAAACTGCCATTCAATCACACCAAAATACAGATAATGATGAACTTAAAGGCATCATAGAGGATTGTGAAGATATTTTACTGGAGCTTGGTCTTCAATGCACTATTTTATGTTCTATTTTATTTAGTTTTAATTTTTTAAGCATTTATTTCTGTTCAATGTCCATTGTCATTCATTAATGAATTCTAATAATAACTATTGTTAGAACATTGTCATTTGTGCTCCAATTTCACGTCATTAAAAAAATTATAAAATTGACACGCTGTTGTTGATTTTATGTAAAACCCTAATAGACACTTATATTATAAGATATTACAAGTATATTATAAGATATACGATAGGTAATGTAGATTATAAGACCAGGCAGATAGAGGAGTAAAGAAAAACAATATTGGTAAATAATACTAATATATTAATATTAGTATTATTTGTATATTTTTTTTTTTTACCCCTCTATCTGGGGGTAAAAAAAGCAAATTGAAAACATCCACCAAAGATTTATAGTAGTTAAAATCCCAGCAGTATAAAGGGTGTTCAGTAAAGGATGACAAAACTGATATCTCTTCTGTATAAGTCCCCTGTGGATATATTCTAAAACAGGAATATATTTATTCATTTTAATTTGTTCTCCAAGTACTAGAAATCCATCTGTTTATCCAATCTCGGTTTATGTTTTGGATATTTAAATAGCCAGATAGCAAACAGATTCAATCACCCATGCAATCTTGTTCCTAAATGACAACGATTGAGCTATGTTTACTAAACCCTTAAATAAATCACACCGTAACATTTACATTTTAAATCAGCGTTCGCACTGCCGCTGACCCAGGCAGGTTATGAAACATCTTTACAAATCTTAATTTGTATAATTATTTCTGTTAAAACGTTCAAATAATCACAGAAGTACTGGAATAAAGTTTATAGTTCGGACATAAACACTTTAGTCTACAATAGCGATCAAAATAGAGAAAACATTTTTGAAAGTGAATTCAGGCTTTAAATAAAGATTGTATCAACTACATCGTAACTGCAGGTGGCGACAAGTGACTTAAAAAGAGATTCGTTCAGGAATGAAACAAGTGAAGTCTTTTTGAGCGAGTCACTGAATCGTTCGTTCAACTTGATTTTTTTAAATCATACGTTGAATATAGAATACATTTTATAAACCGATTGTAGCAATTTACATTTTGTCAGAACAAATCTAGTAGATTGCATGCTATTTTGTTTAGTTGTCTATTTCTATCAGAATCATGGTGGGAGAATCGTGATATCTATAAAAAAAAATAAAAAAAATAAAGAGATTCTCCATTCTCAATTTATCCAGAATCATGCAGCTCTAGTTGGTCATTTATGCACACATAATATAAACAAATACATTTATTTAATATCAGATAAAGCATCAAAGATGTGGTTCGCGAGGCTTATGCGGAGCCCTTTTAGGGACATTGTGATGGGAAAAATTACTTTACAGCTTGCAGTGGTTACAGCTCGTATGTTCACAATGGAGCTGTTCATAGAGTTTGTTTTGAACTTGGACTCGGTACAGTAATAGTTATACAGTCAGTACTTAGTTCAAGACACGGTTTGGGACACTATAAAATGCCTAAAGTGGCTTAATGTTTCAAAGCAGACATTAAATTTGATAATACTAAATCCTGATAAAAAGTATTAGGCATGAATTAATTTTAGGCATTAACATTAATACCCTTATTAATAATATTACTATTAATAAAGCAGAATATGAACTCAACACCCTGCACGTTAAGCCTTTTCTTCCCCATAGAAACCGCTTAAGGTAGGCTAATGAAAGGTTCATACTCATTTGTTCACAATGGAGCTGTTCGTAAAGTTATTCTTTTTAACTTCTACTCAAGTATAAAGAAATACAGGTTAGTTCAAGGCACGGATTTGGGACATTTTAAAATGCTTAATGTGGCGTTATTTTTTTAAACGGTGACAATTATTAGGCTAATATTAATAACCTTATTAATAATATTACTATTAATTAATCAGAATAGCCTATGAATATGAATGCAATGGATTTTGTATTTTTAAATCACCGTTTTCTACCTTAAGCGTTTTATGGGGGAGAAAAAGCTTATGTGCAGGGGGTTGCATTCATATTTTGGCCTTCTGCTTAGTAAAATTACAAATAAGTTTATTCATATAATAGCCTAAAAATTTGATCACGTTTTACTATTATCGAATTTGGTCCTCCATGTCACGGTTTCAAAACATTAAGCATTTTACAATGTCCCAAAACCGTGCCTTGAACTAAGCACTGACGTATTTCTTTACTTGAGTCCAAGTTCAAAATAAAATTGTATTATTCCCACCACAATGTCCCTAAAAGGGCTCCGAAGATTCCAATGTATGGGGGCGGCCCTAGTGGAAAAAAACATACTAAAATGTATTTGAAATACATTTACTTTGTGCTAAATCTTCTACAAATACATTTATATATGTATGTGCACAATAAAAAATGCCCTGCAATACTTTTGGTATACTAAACTGGTATAATTAAATTATACTGAACTGGTATAAATTAAATATAATTAAAGCTAAATTGGAATAACCAATGTTGTACTTAATGCACTTTAATTGTGCAGAATAGTGCTGAAGTCCAACTAAAGATATACTGAAGTATATTTTATTGTGTTAAAGTGTACAATCAAAGCATACTTCAGGTACAATTTAAATATCTTGAATTTAAAGACTGATATTATATTACAGAGATCATACAATCCGTATTAATAGCGATAGTAAAACACATTTTAGGCATAATATTAAGAAATGTGCATTGTGAAATAAAGACATACTACAAATAAAGATTACTTATAATGTTATTTGATACGTCAATAAGTAATTGATACGTCAATAAATATGATAATGTATTGGAAGTATGAAATCAATTATTGGGGGCTAAGCCCCTTATATCTCCCAACCCTAGAAACGTCTTTCTACAAACACTTAATGGCTTAAATACAACAATTAATACTGCTAGAGGTGTAATTTTACTCGAGAAATACACTGGAAGAGAAGGAGACTTACCGGTGAGTCGCGTGACATCTTCCACTCTTGCTCTTTATCACAGCGTTTGTTTGTTTATGGGCTGAAGTGTGTGCCGTTAAGTGACATTATGAGTCTGTAACTGAGCTGTCATCTGCAGAATTTATACTTTAATCAGTCTGAACGTGTTGTTGTGACTGTTATCAAGCGTCATGTTGTCAAGCAGCATCTGAATGGGTCAAACTGAACCTAAAGCCCGGTTCTGCCGCCTGCTGGAGCGGAGGATAACAACACTTCAGTTTTTATGAGAGGACAAAGATTTGAATTGAAAATATTTGATAACAAATCTATAGCTTATAGATAACTTGAATCTAGTAGTATCTTTAAATGTTCCGTATAAACACTCAACCGATGTGGTAAGTCAGATAAAATGTTCAAACTCAAAATGTAAACACAATATGGGACAAAATATTTTTATATTATATATGGATGAAGTAGATGTTTATTTGACTTTATTTATCATTTCCATTCACAATTAGAAAATGACTTGCTTGACTGGATCTTCCTCTGTGTCACTGATGAGGAGGATGTGAATTTCTGTCTGGATGATCTGATCATGAGGTCATAGATGAAGGAGTGAGACTCTGGCTTCTTCACACCTACAAAATCAAACATCACACGTTTAGTTCAAATTAAACCCAAGTAAAATGGGTTGGTGTGAGAGACTGATCTCTGATTATACATAGTAAAACTTGACTGATTATTTGGATTATTAAAAGGTCTGTAACAAAAACAGGTAACAGCTAAATGTATGGAGTTATATAACTACTGATTAATATAACAAGCAGCTTTATCAAATCATTTTGAGCTACAGCCTCACATCCATCCATTTATTCATGTATGCATTTGTTTTTTCCTTAAATATTTGTTTAGTGTTGAGAATAAAATAAAATGTTATCCTCCTCTCCCAGGGCCACCTATCCTCCATCTTCACTAGATACTAAAATCATGTTTAAATGCATGAAGCCTAAATATTCACATACTAAAACACGTAACCAAATAATCAGACTTTTCAAGAAGATTTTTTATTAAAACTTTGCATGTTCCACTTCAAGACCCATTCAGAGTTCCTCGTCAATGACTGGCACAGAAGATCCTCTTCTTTTCCCATAAATGAAGGCACAAATGCTTTATGACAGGAACTCCTGGTAATAACTTACATAACACAAAACAGCCCCTCGTATTTGATGTTACGAAATATTCACATGATTTAGTCTGTAAGCATTTGTAATCACTGCTATTAAATAAACTATGATAGATTACACTTCATAATCTCGCCGAGACACACAGTAGCATAGCAGGATGCATCCAGGTCAAAGGTCACTGATAGTCTGGGTGCACAAGTCTCGTCTGACTGATTCTGTGGCTCCTCTGAGGGCTGCAGGCTGTACATGATGTTCTGTGGCTTTGCGAGCAGCAGGCGATGACATCCCGGGATGTTGAGTTTAAGGGAAGTCACTCTGAAACGGCATAACCCCAAGCCA
Source organism: Gymnocypris eckloni scoliostomus (assembly GCA_027564155.1). Classification (NCBI taxonomy): domain Eukaryota; kingdom Metazoa; phylum Chordata; class Actinopteri; order Cypriniformes; family Cyprinidae; genus Gymnocypris; species Gymnocypris eckloni. The sequence continues at coordinate 13,363,817 of CM050432.1, read as the reverse complement.
TCCTGAGCCAATCGGTCTTGATACCACTGGCCCAGCAAGTTTTCTGGGTACTTGACACTATTTCCTGGCATCGGAAGAATTACCTAGAAGAAATTCAGTAGAAACATTATAAGGGATTGATGGGCCAGGTTAGCAAGGTAGACAGTCAGAAAAAGGAGACATTTGAACATAGTACCTGGCCTAATGAAAAAACTTCATCCTTTTCCTCTACAGAGGTCACAACATGGACCTACAACACAGAAATAAGAAATAAAGCAATTACTACAAATGTCTTTACACACACGCACTCACTGGCCACTTTATTAGGTACACCTTGCTATTACCGGATTGGACCCCCTTTTGCCTTCAGAACTGCCTTAATTCTTTGTGGCATAGATTCAACAAGGTGTTGGAAACATTCCTCCGAGATTTTGGTCCATATTGACATGATAGCATCACGCAGTTGCTGCAGATTTGTCGGCTGCACATCCATGATGTGAATCTCCCGTTCCACCACATCCCAAAGGTGCTCTATTGGATTGAGATCTGGTGACTGTGGAGGCCATTTGAGTAAAGTGAACTCATTGTTATGTTCAAGAAACGAGTCTGAGATGATTTGAGCTTTGTGACATGTGCATTACCCTGCTGGAAGTAGCATCAGAAGATGGGTACACTGTAGTCATAATGGTAAGGACATGGTCAGCAACAATACTCAGGTAGGTGGTGGCATTTAAATAATGCTCAATTGGTACTAAAAGGCCCAAAGTGTGCCAAGAAAATGTCCCCCACACCATTACACCACCAGCAGCCTGAACCGTTGAGACAAGGCAGGATGGATCCATGCTTTCATGTTCTTTACACCAAATTCTGACCCTACATCTGAATGTCGCAGCAGAAATCGAGACTCGTCATCAGACCAGGTAATGTTTTTCCAATCTTCTATTGTCCAATTTTGGTGAGCCTGTGTGAATTGTAGCCTCTGTTTCCTGTTCTTAGCCGACAGGAGCGGCACCCGGTGTTGTCTTCTGCTGCTGTAGCCCATCTGCTTCAGGGTTTGACGTGTTGTGTGTTCAGAGATGGTATTCTGCATACCTTGGTTGTAACGAGTGTTTATTTGAGTTACTGTTTCCTTTTTATCATCTCTAACAAGTCTGCCCATTCTCCTAGGGTTGCAAAACTCGGGACTCTTGGTAGTACTGAGGATAGCAAAGTCCACTAAAGGAGGTAGAGGAGAGCTTTTTCATATTTGGCTCCCAAACTCTGGAGCCTGAGCTTTAACTCAATCAAATATTTCTGGAGAAACCTGAAAATGTGCGTCTGCCCCCATCCAACCTGACAGAGCTTGAGAGATGAGGAGAAGAATAGCAGATAATTGCCAAATGCTGATGAGCAAAGCTTGTCGCATCAATCAAAAAAAGACTTGAGGCTGTAAAGGTGCTTCAGCTAAATATTTAGTTAAGGGTATGAATACTTATGCAATGTACTTATTTTTCAGTTTTTTATTTGTAATTAATTTACAAAGTTGTGACAATTCTATTTGCTTTGTCAATATGGTGTGTTGAGTGTAGACTGAAAAACATAACATAAGGCAGCAACATAAAACTTGAAAAAAATTTATGTAAATGAATACATTCGCAAGGCACTGTATATATACAGTATACGTAAAATGTAGATGTTCAAACATGTATATATAGTAGTTTTCAATCATAAATATTTTATAGAAATTACAACTGTAATGCCTAAAATTAAAGTATTTTTCTAATATATAAAATACATATGTTTACTATTTAGTTGTACAAAATAATATATTTTATTTAAAAATAGTGTGTGTGTGTAACATTTTACATATTTGTATTGCCATCAATTAGCTTATCTAATATATAATGTGTGTTGTGTGTATACAGTCCATCACTTTGTTTTCTTTCTCCACGGCTTTAACTATACCAAGTTCCTAACCTGTGGAGTGTTCAGATCCTCTGTGGTGTCTTTGAGTCCCTTTTCAGATCCAGCCCAAACCAGATCTCCCTGGACAGGCTTAAAGCCCAGCGTCTGAAGCCGGTATTTGGCCGCTTCATTCCACACTCTGCTACAGTAAGAGTGGAGGTAGAAGACCCTCATACTGTGGGGTAAACTGAGCCAGCCACGTATGCAGCCCTCCTGTCCACTGCCGTACCGGTGAAGTGCACGAAGCATAAGGCGCTCTCTGGCTTTGTAAGCTGGCATGAGGGCCAAGCTCTCCTTGGCATTACCTGAAGAGAGAGATACATGGAGATTGTTAGTTGTTCTTGGAAACACAGGAACTGTATGCAAAGAAATAAAGTACAATTGGATTGGAACGACATGAAGGATCAGCAAACGATGACCTAATTTCAATTTTTGGGTGAACTTTCACAAACTTCACTATCAGAGAGATCTCAGCACACACCAGTGAGAAGAAAATGACGTTTTGCCTTGTTCTGGAGATCATCACCATCCTCTGGAGTGAAGAACAGTTCAACAGAAGCCTCCTGCTCAAAATACACAGTATTTTAAGCCAGTGCACCACAAATAGAAATTAAATGGAAATGAATGACTAAAACTGGTACCATTTTCTCCTTTAAGAGTGCAAGCCCTATTTGGTCTGCTTGGACACATGATCCACTTCCAAACCGTTGGGGACCGTAATAATTTACAAAGCCTCTGTTCTATAAAAACAAAAACATATATATCTTTTGTTGTAGCAGCGAGTGTGTCTATGACATTTATATTAATTAATCACTGGTGAACATATATTTACCTTCACATTTTCCACTGCCTCTTTTACAAGATGTTGCAGCTCTGTAAGTTGACTTTTCCCATAAGGCTTCAGGTCTCTGATGACAAGATCAAAGTGATTTCCCTGGAGTCTGCCGAGATTAAGGGGCTCCGAAACAGAACGGACGTGAGAGATCTGCATTCCCCTCCTCTCAAACTCTGAGACTTTGTCCAGCAACCTGCCAATAGAATTGTTATAATTATTATATCTACAAATTGAGTCAAGTAAACCAGGGCTTTTTAAACCTTTTAATGACAAGAAGCCCATTCCATATTCATTATTATTTTTTAAAAGTTTGATATTACAAAGAAAATTAAGTTACATAATTTAGTATGTACTAAACAGCAAATACATATAATAGCAAACAGCAAAAAAACAGCTAAAACAGAACATTTAAAATCTATAACTTTTACTATTAATGTTTCATATTCATGTTAAAATATGTATTTATTTAGCTAGTAGATAAGGTAAGAAATAGAATAAAATATTTGTAATAAAAAAAATAATAGTTCATTTCAGGGCTTGCAAAATTTCACAATTCCCGGTAGCCCTTCGGCAGGTACTAGCCCCCCCCCCCCAAAAAAATACAAAATGTATATAGAAAATCAGATATGAGTCTAATTGTCAATCAAAAATATGTTCAATAAACAAACATATATTAATATGAAGGAAGGAATTTTATTTCACTATTTACAAGATATTTTTTATCTGCAGAATTGTTTAAAATAAATTTAAGGCAGTTTATGACCAATTTTAAGAGCTACACAAGTCAAATGAACAGTATGAGCGGGGTTGGACAATGTCTAAGGTAACATACAGTATTAAGCCATAAAATGACAATTTATAGATCAGATACAGGTTTTCACAAAAACAAAAATCTTATACAACAGCATTTCAGCCTTTAGACCATTTTTATGAAAAGGGATAAATCAAAAATATAATTATATTAATTTAAAACGAATAAATATTACTGTCTTAATTTAGATTTTTAGAAGGCACATTAACTTCTTTCTCATTTACAACACTATCCGTTTGCTGCTTAAAAACATGGGTTGATATTTGCATTGATCTGACCATAAACAGCAAGAATTGGCTTAATATTTGCAAATTCATTCTCTGCCATGAGGTGGCGCTTTATGAGCGGTTTAATATAGCTGTTTCCCTGTTAGCGACTGTACACAAAGCATAATAAACGCTGCTTTATCAGGTATCATAGGCAAGACGAATTAAAAATGCCAACGATACATTTCTGAGGACAGTCGACTCCCTTCAGATACATTCACATAAAGACATCCGTGCCGTGTTTGGACTTGAAACGTGCAGCGCTTATATTTATTCAATGACATCATCGCCATTATTGTCTTTCCGTCCCCAAATGTAAGACCTCTTGAAATTATATTTAAGACATTTCTTAGACCATTTAATGTATTTAAAACTTAATTGAAGCGTTTTTAAGGACCTGCGGGAGTCCTGTATTTTAAGGTAGCCCGTCGGGAAGGGCAGTAATGAATTTTGGTAACTGTTAGCCCGACTGGAAAACACAATAGCCCCGGGACATCGGGCTAGCGATTTTGTAATTACTTACAGGACCCAAATTCCTTAATGTGAAGGATAACGGATGACTCCAAAGTCAAAGGTAGCTTTTATTATTTTAATGTTTCGCTCCCCACTTTCATATGCAGCGCATTTAATTTAAAAATTGTAACTTTTTTGCTGATTTTATTCTTGTAATTAAAGATGCAGTATGCACTTTGCAGTTCGTTGGCTCTCTTCCATAGCTGCGTTTTCTGTAAACTGGCAACCCAGGCTATTGAAATATTATTGGGGAAAATCACAAGTGGCCGGAATCACACAGACTAAAACAAAAATGGACATTCTGACATGGAAAGCACTATTTTCAATGTATGATAACTGTCTGTAGAATGATTTTTTTGAAGAAACAAGTATGTGAACTTATGTTTCTTGAATATTTGCAAATTTATTACAGTGTAAAAATTTAGAATGAAATGGTTAATGTTATCAAATTTGCTGAGTGTGAATAGTAAAATCTCAATGATTCACATGTTTCATTATCTGAAGTTAACATTAACTTTGACAGCCCTAAAAGTTTTTTTTCCCAGATTTTGCCCAGAAACCCTAGCACTCCCTTGTGCCCCCCCCCCCCCCCCTGGGTATGCCCAGACCCCAGATTCAAACCCCTGTAGAGTAGAACATAGCCAACAAACATTTACATTTCCACTTACTACTAATTTAATTGAGAAAGGAGAAGAACATAAATATTGGGAAAAGACAGAACATCAGATAATAGACTAATACTGGTCTGTTTACCGTTCTGGAGAGATCTTTTTCACCACCATGGCCTGGTAGGTGATGGCTCGCTTGTCTTTAATTCCTGCATAGGTAAAATCAGACGGAAGCACTGCAAGTACTGCAGCCATATAGCTGATCGCCTCCAAAGTCTCCAAGTTCTCTTTCCTCAGTGTGAAAGCTGAGGGGGGGGGGGGGAACTTGCATTTTAGGCAGGTTTCCATGGATTATCAGCTTTACATGATGAAATGAAAGGTTTTCTCTGCTCACCTGTGTATAGTGTCACCTCCTCTTGACAGTCTGCTATTGTTCTCTTCTTGGGTTGTTTGCTTCGTTCTCTTAGTCTCACTTTAATGAAAGTCTTCTGCTGGTCGATGAAGCTCTTGGTTTCCACAAGCTTTCCAAACCGCCTGCTAACAAAATGGTGAACTGAAGTTCGGTGCTCCTTGCTATCATCGGGCAGGAAGGTGAACGCAGAACCAGGTACTTTGGCATCGATGAACCGGAAGAACTCCTCAGCTTCTCCTTCAGAGGCTAAACTAGCAAGCTCCTTGAAGTCTGGGTCTTCTCTGACCCGAATCTCTGATTGGTTGGTCACAGTCTGGAGGAAGGGGAAGTTGTATCGTACTGCTCTATGGACAACTACTCTCTGGTGTTTATCAGGATAAGTACCCACTGACAGTTCACCCTTTTCTTGCTCACCAGCTCCTACTCTCATTTTGTTAGTGAAATTCTCCAACTCTTTGTTCACACTTGGACCCAGGATTACATTCAGATCAAAGCAATCCTGATTTAAAATGTCAGTGTCATCTGGTTTAGATTGTTTTAATGTATCATCCCTTTTAATAGCTTGACTTGGTTGAGAAGGTCTTTTTGTTTGTTCTTCTTGAACATTAGGACTGTTAACAAGTTGTCCATTGATGTCTATCTCAATAACCACAAAGTCTTGGGGTGACTTTTTTATGGTCCCATGGAAACCTTCATGGTCTGAAATTAAGCAGGAGAGAGTGTTCTTCTCCATTCTGAAACCCTAAATGAAAATACACGTAACGATTAAGTCAATAATTGTATTATTGTTTTAGTGATTTATTAAATTGCATAGGCATGTAATGTAACATTATAATGAAATGTAAAGAATAATTAATCGTGTTAACATTAAAATTATTACATAGGAACAACTGAATCACAAAGCTCGTTCGTTTAACACTGTTGCGTCATAATACAAAGCTAGCAAAATATATATATTTGAAAATAGTGCACTCACCCGCGTGCTATTGTTGTCAGTTCACTTCTTCCGCAGCACGTGGTTCCGCTCTTAAAGGCACAGAAGCACAAAGACCGTGCAATGCATTTTATTTTCTAAAATAGCCTAACGCTTATACACAGAAAGTCTTCCAGTTTTTGTGGTGACATTCACGCAGAGATCAATCATTACTCCAATGCTACACAGTATTTGATCACTGGATTTACACAAATCATTTCAGGTTGACATTTCATCAACTAATTTCCTGATGAACATTCATTTTGTTTTCGAATTATCACTCAGTAGTTTAACCATTTATGACTATGTGTTTGGAAGGCTTTTGTCTTTCAAGCACACTAAAATGCACAAATTCACGTTATTTCTTATTTGATGTAATTGTTAAATGCACTTCATGTTGTTAATTACAACCAATGAAATGCACTCTTTGTATTTTATATCATATAGAACAGGGATCTCCAACCCTGCTCTTGGAGAGCAAGCAACCATCCTGAAGATTTCAGCTCCAACCCCAATCAGACACACCTGAACCAGCTAATCAAGGCTACTTGATAATTACAGACAGGTGTGTTGCAGCAGGGTTGGAGCTGAAATCTGCAGGACCGTAGCTCTCCAGGAGCAGGGTTGGAGATCCCTGATATAGAAGATTATCCTATTTAAATCAAAGTTATAAACAAGTTAGGTCAGAAATAATCTAAAAGTAATAAAAATTAGTCTGATTATGTGACCCTAAATGTGTAACGTAATGACTAAGTTACTAACTACAACTTTGCCATGTAATTTGGAATCACAATTTTAAAGTAATCCACCCAGCTTTCTCTGTGTGTGTGTGTATATATATATGTATTTTTTTCTTGTCATTTCTTTTTTCATTGTGAGAAATACAGAAACTGTAGAAATAATTTTCACATCTTTTTATTTTTCTCTCTCCCCTATTCCTCTATCTTATACAATGCATAGAAAAAGACATTTAAGACTCCATGATTCCTTTCCAGACTTCATACTTCCCGACATGTTAATAGTGGTTCGCCTGTTGTGAATCCGTGGATGATCGTCCCAGAGGTTCTGAAACTTAAAGTCTCTTCCCTTATGAGTGCTTTCAAAAGCATCCCAAGCGAGATGCTGAGTGAACTTAACTCCAAGCACTTATAAATTAGTGTGGTTGCAAATGGCATGAAATACAGGCTGGCCATTAGATGACATGCAGAACATTCGTTCAGGCAGACAGGATGGCCCTAAACCCCTGGACACTCACTTCAAGATGTTAGACAACGATATCATCTGGACAAACAGCTGTACAGGCTTAGAAAAATAGTATCTCTGCAGGTTTAGTCTTCACTAGAAGAACGTGAAAAATATCTAAGATGCAGAGAGGCATCACTTTTTCAGATTTGTGTTATGACGGAGTCTATTATAATATCCCTATAATTAAACAATCAAAACAAAATGACAAGACCAATTTTTAAGAATTAAAACATATTAAAAAAAGGTATTGGAACATTTTCAGCACAATATTCTTGGCAAATCCTTCATTGAAATCATCCATACCCTTATCGCTATACCTAAGCTTCAGTGGCAGTCAGAATACTGATCATTTACGTAGTCGCTCTTTAAGAAAGTGTTCAACCCTAATCAATCAAAGTTAATTAATAATGCGTATGGCCTCATAAAACAGATCTGAACTTCTGACCTTCCTGTGGACTGTTTAACTCTCCGGGCTTGTTTTCCAAACATAAATCATGCCTAATCTCCACAGCCATTTTCCTGGACAAAGTTACTCCTCAGCTAAAATGGAAAGCTGGAACGCTACCACTGAAAGTGGAATTAATACCTTGACTATATCTCTGTTTATGGGAAACCATCTCTTTTTCTCAAAAATTATCTTCAAAAAGGTTTGAAAATCAATATCTATTTCTGGACAACAAGCACTAAAATGAGTGTCTATTTCGACAGTATTGCACTCTATATCATAATCTTGGTAAACAAGTAAACAGCATAATAGTGTTAAAACTAGTACCATGAACATCACAGACGGCATCTTTGAATGCAAGTGAAGCTTAGTAAAACACATTCTCATCTACCTCAATCTGTGTTCTTCAACCTACCGTATCATATTGCAAGCTACAAAATGTAATTTCACAGGCTTAGTGTTTTACTTTGTGCATAGATCAGTCTATAGGGCTGTGGTCTACATGAGTCAAGGTAAAAATGGGAATTTGCTTCGAGGACGGGATTCATTAGACTAAGTGGAATGTACCACTGTCAGAATGAGAACAGGAAGAGGTTTAATCATCATCGCCGCCGTCCCCTGGCGCCCGTGTAATTCTACGACCCCCCTTCTTCCCGGTTGGCCCCTTGGGTTTGGCAAAAGCTTGCTTGTGTGCATGCTGCTTGGGATGAACCTCTTCGTACAGGAAGTCACTGGTTAGTTCATCACCATTGTCAATTTCCAGCTGAAAGGAAGAATCAAAGGTGAAAACTCTAGTTTACAGTGAATACTGTAAACATATATAACATGTAATACCTTTTTTGCAATTTCAATGCCCAAGTTTTTCTCCACTGTGTCTATGAGAGGGTTCTTGCAGCTTGAATACAGCATTCTCTCTTTGATGCTGCATGTATAACCAGGCATAGAGTAGATGAACACTGCAAACACAATAAAGCAATAAAACAGTTTGAAAATGCATTATACATATGTGTGTATCATAAGCACTTTTGAAACTGTTGTCATACAGGAAAAAAAGCCCAACAATTGCTAACAGTAATTCGCTAAATTTGAACATTAACAACTTAAAGTTAATCAGATGATAACTAGATGTCCTTAATACATAATTCATCATTTTATTCAATACACCTTTAAATGTAAGAAAAATAAAACTGCATCACTGGCAATGGTAATCTTGAAAAAATAAATAATGAACAGGAATATGGAATAGTCCAAATTTTCAAAAAAACATTTTTCTTGTTCTTATATTTTTAGGAATAAGCTGGAACATAAATCAGATACATTTGTTCTAACAGACCACCGTAATTGTATAATCAATAACTATTAACAGACATTAGCAAAAAAAAATCAAACATATATAACAAAAGTAATAAAGAACATAAATAAAAAATACAACAAACAGTTCAAAAGCCCTATTGTTATTTTAATGTGTTAATTTAATAATTACAAAATACAAATACACACACATTATTCTGTATTCATAATGTATATATATATTTAATGAACATGATATGCCACTCTTACCTGTGGACTCAAGGTAGTCTCCTTCATGCGAGTGTTTGTAGAGGAAGAAGTGATACCTAGCTGCATCGTTTGGGATCCTTTTAGGCAAATCTTTCAGCTCTGTGTGAGCCGTGCTGGACAACTTGATGGATTCTTTAGGAAAATCTATTTCCTGTTAATGGGATGGACATAATTGATGTTTTTGAATAATCACTCACTATAGTCGCATTTCAGGTGTTTTCTTTGAATACAATATACAGGATGAAAAGGAGGGATAAGATGCTATTGTACAGAGCTGCTGGGAGTGGTGGAGGGGAAAAAGCCTGAAGTACCAATTGAACGTAGTTAATCCTTTTCCCCCTGAACTGCTCCAGAGCCTGAATAGCTTCTCTCTGCATAGGGAACGCCACTCCCTGAAGAGTCTGCTGCTTTGTGTCAACGTGGATGTCTGTCTGCGACTGAAAACACACATATTAGCCTTTAACAATGTGTTTGCACTGGCCTGTAATCAATAAAGCAGTCACAAGGGTTGTTAAATGATTCTTCTGCAGTTAATGTTGTAGTTTAGAAAGCAGCGCTGTTGAGATTGAGAATGTTTAACTATGTCTTTGATAAATTAGCATGTCACTAGTGTTGCCAAATCTCATCCAAAAAATAAGCAACTTGACTCACCAAAATAAGCTTAAAGCCTTTTTATTGCTTCAATGTGATTTATTGCAGCATAAAATGTCAAAATAACCAAGGATACGTTATAGGGCTGTGCCAGTACAATTATATATTCATTAATTATTATTAATGGTGTCAGACGAATAATTGCGATTAATCGCATCCAAAATAAAAGTTTTTTTAACATAATATATGCGTGTTATTATGTATAAATAAATACACACATGCTTGCATATATGAAATATATGCATATATATATTGATTATATATTAATATAATATATAATATATGTTGATTATATATTAAATTGATTTATTAATCATATAAATTAAATGAATATAAATATATATACATGTAAATATTTTCAAAATATATACTGTACGTGTGTGTATTTATATATACATAATAAATATAAACGGTACACACATATATTATGTAAACAATTATAACTGATTAACCATTTGACAGCACTATTATTATGCATTTATTGTTTCATTTATATTAATATTAATACAATCAATTGAAAATATACACGTTATTCAGAAATGATTATATACATTACAATTGAAAAGTTTGGTGTCCTTTTTTTCCAGAAATTAATACTTATATTCAGTAAGGGTGCATAAATTGACCAAAAGTGATAGTGTTTTTATTTATATATATATATATATATATATATATATATATATATATATAAAATATATGCTGTTTCTAATCAAAGACATATTAATAGTTAACAACACTGATAATGTATCTTGAGCACCAAATCAGCACATTAGAATGAATTCTGAAGCATGTAATTCTGCATACACAGAATAGCTGCTGAAAATTCTGCTTTACCATCACAGGAATAAATTACTTTGTAAAATATATTACATATAAAACAATACTTTTAAATAGTAATAATACCTAACAATATTACTCTCTTTTAGTATTTTTTATCAAATAAATGCAGCCTTGGTGAGCAGAAGAGACTTCTTAAAAAAAAAAAAAAAAAAAAAATATATATATATATATAATCTTCCCAACCCCAAAATTTTGAATGATATGCTTATAATATAATAAAAATGACATGTCAACACTGCACAATGCTGCACCCACTGAATGAACCTCCTCTCTGGCTCCATTCATCCAGGATTGGGACCAGCATTTCATCCACCCATCTACTCAATAAAATCTCTCTTTCAACAAATTAATAAAAATAAAACCCACAAAGCTGCTTTCCTCTCCTCTCATACATGAAGATTAGTGTAGCATTATCTTCCTCCCACAGCTGCTGCTGCTCTGGGGGGAGTTCAGAGTGCCTTTTGATTGGTTCATTTACGCTGCCTTTCATTTGAAACAGCCAACGATGCGTTTAAGGTTCAGAGCATATCCTTTTATGGTATGAAGGGAGGTTTGTGTGCGTTGCCAGCAGCATCCTTTGCAATTGGTTCCAGCAGCTGGTTTAAATGAGAGAGTGAATGGGACTGAGCTTCTCTATTTTTAGTCAGCATATGTTTGATGCTAAATATTACATTACATTTATATTTTTGCAAAGGCTCTTCCATACACATGATGATTTGGGACATCCTTTATAGTTTTTATATGCCTACAGCTCAGCAAACAATATTGTGCGCTTCAGTTCACAATGCAAAAATGGCTTCTAAAGAGGAAGGACCCATCATTTTGTTTTGAGATAATTTTGTGCGTAATGTAATGAAACAGACTTTTTGTTCAGCTCATTAAGTTACTAAATACAAAAGGCCTGATATGAACTGTTGGACTGATGTGGTCCTTGCCCTAATTTAATAAAACCTCAGCAGAGCCTGACTAAGGTGTACACCCATGCTGTGTTTATGTTGATGTCAGCATTACCTCACTAAGTTTGATTTGCCTCAGTTCCTCCTCTGCTGCAGTCAAAGGCAGAGGCGCCGCCTGGGAGCTAAGGAACTTTTTATAGCCATTTAGAGAGACATCGTCCTGAGCAGAAAGATGCATTAGTGGGGAGGAAACCTATGGCTGCCATGCATTAATGTGAAGGTTTGATTTAAAAACTGGCAGATGATATATGTCATACCTTCACTGTGCCAAAGATCTCCTCTTTAACGTGGCCACCACCAAACTCTTTCTTCAGCGTGGCCCTTGTAGCAGCATACAACATCTTTTGTCGAACCTGAAAGGAAAAATATAAGTTTCTGGATCTGGATGTTTAAACACAAAATACATATATACATACACACATACTTTTTTTATTTTCGTTTTAGGAACAAGAACATGCATCAGATTTTTCAGATCAGTGTTTTAGGGCAACATACTTCTATAATCATAAACATATAAAACAAAATATAAAAGTACAATTTAAAAGTTCATGAATAGTTCAATCAAAATAAATAAAACATTTTTTTTTACAAAATACAGAAAAAGTACTCTCCCTCAGGTCATCCAAGATCAGTTTATTTCATGATTGTACAATAGGAACAGATTTGGCATTACATTATTTGCTCACCAAAGGATCCTCTGCAGTGAATGGGTGCCGTCAGAATGAGAATCAAAACAGCTGATAAAAATGTCACAATAATCCCCAAATAACGCACATGACTCCAAATGCATTAATGATGGATTTATTTCTGCTATTCACTTCACATGACATTAATTAATGGACTGTAGTCGTGTAGATTATTGTGACGTTTTCATCAGCTGTTCTGACTCTTATTCTGATGGCACCCATTCACTGCAGAGGATCCATTGATGAGCAAGTGATATAAAGATAAATTCTACTCCAAAGAAGAAACAAACGTATATAAATCCTGTATGGTTTGAGGGTGAATAAAATTGTCAGCAAATGTTTATTTTTTGGGGTGAACTATTCTTTTAATACTTGAATCCAACCAGGAGGAATTTCTGAATTTCAATTTTAAAGTTGCTTTGTTATAGGAAAATACATTGGTTTGAGAAATTTGAGCTGGCTTTAGATCGGTGTGAAAGAACGACTGATTCGGGTGCGATTGGGACTCTAGCCATTTTAGTCTCCCTCTGGTTGTTGAACATTGAGGGAGAAAATTAGAATTGCAAATTTGTAGCACAGAACCACAACTGTCCTTTTTCTGTATCAGGTCAACCGTGCTTTTCATAAAAATAACTACAGTGAAAGTAGATTAATGATTAACGTCTCTTTTGCTTGAATGCACAAAGTCTCCATTATATTATCTTACCTGATACTTTATCTTTTGGTAAAAGATCACATTACAAGGGGATCTCCACAGTTAAGATCCACTCACTTAAGATGTTTGTTATAACAATGGTACAATATGCTTTATGATCATCTCCACATAGCACTACAAAAACCTCTTATTGTAGCCTGTTTTGATATGGACAGGCTTAACTGGCAACCAGATATTTTTAAAGAGCTTTAAACCAGGGACACTATTGTGGAGTGGATGGATTAAAATGCACTGAGCAATGTCATCTCATGATGTCCTTCGGCCTCATACAAGCTGAAAGAAGATGTGACAGCATGCAAACAAACTCACTGGAGAGTGATCCGGAGACCAGGCCAAAAAGATCCACTCATAACCCTGGTTGTTGGTGGTATCCAACCTGTAGAGAAGGTACGAGGGCATGTCGTCCTCCACGAGAGGGAGAACACAGCTGTCCCACTCCTGGTCCCATTTCTTGGCAGCCCGTTTACTTCCACCAAGAACTAACTTCTCTACAGGAACACAACATAAGAAAGCGAAGTGATGTATGATTATTTGGTCATACATTGACAATCATTTTTTGTATTTCGTTTTGTCATCTCCAGTTAAAGTTTATTTTATTTCAAGTAACAAATATTGCTATATGATTTTAGTTTGATGTGAGATACAAGAACACAACAACTATAACTAAGAGTGAACATGTGTATATATATTAGGGGTGGGCATAGATTAATTTTTTTAATCTAGATTAATCTAGATTAATTTTGGAATTAATCTAGATTAAAATGGCTCATTTGAATTCTGCCGAAGGCATTCAGAATATGTGTGTTACCCAAATAATGACTAAAAGTAAGTCTTTGAGAACGGGTTTCTCAAGCCAGGTGGCGCATTAGACCAGGGGCGCATCTCCTGTTTCCAAAATGAATCACAAACTGCTTGAGAAAGCTGTTCTACTATGATAATTGGTGATGAAAATAAACTATGTTCAATAAGATGTACTTGTGTTTACTAACTGTTTATTCAGTTAAACATGAATTTTGAACTGTAGGCCTACATAAGAGGTCGTGATGAACTGTTTACAGTTTCCATTGGGAAGCTTCTTAAAAATACATTTTCCTGAAGCAAACCCGGCTACCTCCATTAAAACAGTGGGTAGTACAATTCAAAACGAAAAATTCTACCTGTTAAATTATGTTTTTATTAATGTGTACACCTTACAGTAATGTGTAGCCTACACCTTACAGTAATGCACATACAGTAATTACGTGTTATATTCAGCGGTTGTGGATAGAAGGGATACATCTAGTACCGGAAACCAACAATAAATATTTTTTCTACATTTTAGATTGTGTTTTATTAACGTCTACACCAACCCCAACCCTAAACATACCCTTACAGTAATGCAGATATATTAAATATTGTTGTTCAGCGTGAGAAATAGGATGCAATATTGATGCGCGCATGCGCAATAAGCCGAGGTAAGAAAATTTGACGGGTAGGATAAAATGTCAGGACACAGGCTCCGGTGCGCTCACTTGCTCTTAAAATCTCCGTAATTTTTGGTCATACAGATAAAAGTAGCCTAATACATCTTTCGAATCTGTAAAGACTCTACGTTATTTGTGTGCACTCAGAATAACAACGAAACGCTTGCGCTTTTAAGCAAACAGGATGCGCTTTAGGTCTCATGTGAACTTGAGAATTCACTCCCGTGTCACCCTCTGCTTGAACCTGTGTGTATGCCTAACGTTACTGTGAAATTACCACATCAAGCGTGGCGTGCTAACATGGATGCAGCTATGAAGCCCGGTGTCGACAGAACACCTGTCCTGCAGCAAACGCGCTTCCACACAAACACTTCAATAGCGCACATTTCTCTAGGTTAACATCATATTGGCGGCCATGTAAAGTTGCTACTACATACATCTTTCAGATGAAAAGCCATATTTGAGGTTGATGAATGATAGGTGAGTGTTTGGATGTCCTGCCCGATTGTATTACCACATAGACCAGCCGTTAACAATCTGTCCATCACGGACTGCGAGCCTCTAGTTCAAGACTCGTTCTCGCCCCCTACAGTGCAATTCGGCTAGGTATACATCCGCGCTAAAATATCAGGGTGAAAGTCATCATAGCTTGCGTAGTATAGACCCAGCTCCCAACCCAACTTTGAGAATAGATTAACGGCGATATTTTTTTTATCGCCGATAAGAGTCTCGCGTTAACGCAGCACGTTAACGCCGATAACGGCCCACCACTAATATATATATAAAAACAAATTGTTCTTTAAAAAAGGACAATTTTGACTTGTTTCTTGTTGTGTGTTCTCATGTACAAAGCCATATGTGTTATTTTGTATTGCTATTCCTGACTTGCGAATGTAACATTCTGCTAAAAATAATTAAGCAATTCTGTTTTCAGGGAAGTTGATGTTTTGTAAATAAAGTAAAATATCATAAGGTTCTAAATTTAAAGCTCTTTTAAAGTCTTCTGATGTGCCAATTTTAAGTTTAAGTAGGTTTAAGTTAAAAAAAGCTATTTAATAAATGTTTGCACTCTGATGAGTAAAACAGTCCTCTCACCATTTTCAATCACTACTTTGATGAGCCGGTATTCTCCATTCCGGGCCTTCGCAAAGATCTCTTTCACTTCCCCGCTAGCTGAGAAGAGAAAGCACAGGACACAATGAGACCATTTATTCTGATGCGAAACAAAGCTGACCATCTCTGGACAACGGAATTGAAATGTGGCTGATGAACCAAAGTGAGAAATCTAAAGAGGCATTGTTAGTGACAGTTTGGAGACTGCAGTCCATTCCTGGAGTCCGTTCTTTGATGTTTTTTGTTGTTGTTGCAGAAACCACAATATATGACCATGCAAGGCGAGCTTTAATTACAATTTCAGCATGACTGCATTGATTTGATACATTTGTTGTCATGGTAACACAACGTCACATCAGTAAAAGCTCAAAGTAAACAGATGTCTATTGTACAATGCAAAACCTTTGAATAAAGGTGACACGGTTATTACAGTTAGACCTTTGAGACCTGCTGCCTTCCTGACTAATCCTCAACTCCAGTCTGAAAACATAGCCTACTGATAGTGAAAGACCAATCGGAGTTTATTTGCATGACCATATTAGTGCAACAAAAGGCAGAGCACACTTGACACAGATTCCCTGTCTGGCTCTGGTTTGTTTGCTGCAAGCTCGCAATAAAACTCTATAAGGTAATTCAGTCTCAGCGACAACCACAACAGGTTCTTCTGTTTACAAACAAGCGCCAAATCAAGCAACGTGTGTTATAGCGACGTAATAAACTCCATCCGGGTTATTTAATTCGACAATAAAAGATCGTTAAGGATTTTACCTTGGATGCCGGTTTGATGAGACATTCTGGCTCTCTTGCGTCGGCCGGTTGGTAGACGGTACTAGTGAAAGAACACGGAAGTCAGAGAATGAACTACAGTAATTTTAGAAGCCTGTCATGTGACGCAATTACGTGGCCCCGCCCACTGCGGCGTGGTGTGCGTGTGCTTGTGTATTTTGGAGAGAAAAACTATGTGCTAAATAAAAATTATTACAGAAGTTAACTAAATTTAAACATCACAAATTTAAGACGTCCTGAAAAAGAAAATAGACTAATATAATATTTTCTTTATTCATTTTGTTGTATTTTACTGTGAGGGTTTGGGGGATAATAAATTATACCTAGAAAAGTAGTCAAGAGTTTTTAAATAATGTTTTTTATGCTACATAATGGTCACATTTTTATCAAATACTGAAATTACCTTGAATGAATGATGAATGAATGAGCGCTTTTTGTGTATTGTGGTACACCCAAAGCGCTTTACAATCATGTGGGGGGTCTCTCCTCAACCACCACCAGTGTGCAGCATCCACTTGGATGATGCGACGGCTGCCACAGGACAACGGCGCCAGTGCGCTCGCCACACACCAGCTACAGATGGAGAGGAGAGAGGAGAGAGAGAGATAGAGCCAATCAAGTGGATGGGGATTATTAGGAGGCCATGATTGACAAGGGCCAGTGGTGGGAATTGATTGACCTTGATTGAAAGTAAACCGCCAGGGGTTTTCAAACGGGGTGCCGGGGACCCTAAAGGGGCCCGCATGGAGTGTTAGGGGGTCCATGCAAATGTTTAGAGAAAAACGGTGTACATTAACAAAAAAAAAAATCAATAAATAAATAAATATTTTTATAGTACAACACTATAATTAGGAAAACAATAAACTAAAGATTTTAAATACTTTCCAAATTATATTTTTTGACATAAATAGGGTCTCTATAAATCGCAATGATCATCATGATGATCATAATTGGAGGTCCGTGGCATCTAAATGATTGAAAACCCCTGCACGTTGCAGTTCATGCTGCGAGAAGCAGGGCGCTTTGGCTGTGTGCTCTTGGGACAGATCTTGGAAGCGGTGGAATTTCTCAAATGCAGGGTGGGGTTGCGTACATCCCACAGACATACTATATAAATATACTGCCAGCAGCCAGACTATAGTGTCGATTCAGTTGCTGCGTCTGCGTCTATAACACATTATATGTGTTATATAATGAACCACAGACTCGGCAGAGAGGAGTGGCACTGAGCAATGTCAGGGCAATTTATGGTAAAAGCAGACTAAATCCTCCTTGTGAATTAGAGGTTACTGGGCCACACACCCCACTGCCAAAGGCCTTCATCAAGATTCTCTGCAATAGTTGTGTGTAATAGCATATATTTAAAGAAGACATTTGTATTGTTACTTAAACTTGGCTGTTGGTTAACTGCTAAAAAATCATTTGTTCCTTACTAACTTGCCATATCTACCATATTTTACAATGTAAATATATACTATTTCTTTAAATGTGCAAGACCTAATTCAGTGATTCATTAGCACTAGACTAGAATAACAAAGTGCAGTAAATTAAACAATTGAGTTGTAATATTGTCGGAACACCTGATTTATGCATCAGTCATTGTGATTCGAGCAGCTTATCTGGTTATGAGAAGTTCACAAAAAACAACAGCTCACAGTTGTGAAATGCAGACCTGGATTTCTCACATTCAACTCGTCCTTGGGGATCATTTACTAGCAAACTAGGACACTGTCCAACATGACTAATAAAGTTAGAAGCTCAAGCATTCAAATGCACATGAATCATAAGCCATTTATGGAATACCCAGTATGCAATTTTTTTCAGTGCATGCTATAAAGCCCTATATTTGCCAAAAAGTGGAGTATAGGCCTACAAAAGAGCACACTGTAAAAGATATTCTATTCTATAATATAATGCATTCAAGTTTCACGTTCCAATTCTATTGTGCTTTATGAACAAGTAACACCAGTCTCATTATTAATTGAGTTAAATGTAACATTTTTTAGTTTCATTTCCCAGATTATAACTGAATGCTATTCAAATGCAATGTGATAAGGTTATGTGTAGCGTACAGTATTTTGAAACATTGATCATGGAGTAATGTCTATGGTTTCCTTTTTTAAACACACACACTTTCAGTGTATTCTGCACAGTTTAAGAGGTAAATTAGTATTCTGTTTCAAACATTGGCAATATTAAATGAGGCTGTAAGGGACAGATTTACAGTATTTATAATAGCACGCACTGCATATGAAAGTCCTGTAATTTCACATCACAGCTCACAACTTTCAAAACTGTTTCATGGTTTATTAGTCTATTGAAAGTATTTTCAGAAAGATGTTTCATCAGCTGAACAATTGGTATAAACAACAGTACAATCCTCTGAACGCGTTACTTCAGGGCCTCGTTTATATTACTGTCAAAAACTAGATATGGCGCTACCCTAACTAAAGTCTGCGGGTTTAACCACTAGGTGGCGCAATTGTCCTATATATTTTAGGAGCTCTTCTAAACTTCTTACCTTAACTCTATTTATTAAACAATTTAGACTAAATATGAGACATCCAGGAAAGCAGTTGCAGATTAGTATTCGCATTCTCCAGATGCTGTCATTTTATAAACTTAACAGAGGAGTGAATCTTCATTACATTTTAGATCCATCTCTGAAACACACACAGCAGTGAAAAAAATTAAAATAATCAAAAAATGAATTTAAATGCACAGGACAAAGTTAACAAGCTGTCACGGGACACAAAGTCCGCCACGAAGGATCTCATGCAAGCACACATAAAAAAAAAAAAAAAAACATCTCCAATTATACACAATAGGCCCAATATTGTTTGGCCTTCCTGTAATGGGAAAACAAATAGACTCATCCAAACCTGCCATCAGGTGTTTGTTCAGAACTGAAAGGCCATATCAAGATACATATAGAGGCCATAACTCAAGCTGTCTCATTTATTTGAGTGTGTGTATGTGTGTGTGGCCACACCACAGACTGAGAAAGAGAATTAAAATGTGTAGGCTTATGTTTTTTTTGTTGGTGTGCGTAGGAGGGAGATAGAGAAAGGTAGAGGACAGAATAGATAGAGCTTGAAAAGAAATATCTGCTCATGATATTAGTGTACAAAATTATGCATATGCTTATAAAATCATCTACTGTAATGATGCATATTGTATGCCCACTCTTAGCTTAATATGAGCTATCCAACTGTTAGCTTCTTTTCAAATGTCATTACTGAAAAACATCACTACAGGAAAAACCCACCGTTCATCCTTTTAACCAAACAAAAACCAAATTACACCCCCAAAGATTATGTTATACCTGTGTTTGAAAGATCTGCAGGACAATTCACATGCATTAGTCATAAAATGGATGAATGCTTTCTCATTTTATCGCTGCTGAAAGCGTTCTTGCCTTCATCCGTCTACGGGCTCTGGGTTTAATGGCTTTGGCACAGCCCAGCTGCTTTATAGCTCATATCCAGATGGACATCACCAACTTTTGGTGCTTAATATTTCATGACCTTTAGGGGCAGAGTAGGAGATTTATGGTCACCGCATGACATCCAGTGCTACATTTATAAAGGAGCTTCATGGAAAGCCACTTGAATTTATAATCAAGATGAATGTGTGTTTCTTTTCACAATGTGACTCGATGTATTTTGTAGAGGGACCAACCAAGGCAATTATTGTCTCTCTAAGACATGTTCATCTGCCAAACTGTGTGTTTACATGAGGTGTAATGACTTTGCATTGTGATGACTACTTCTCGATTATGAAATCATTTCCCAGTTGTGACTTCTGTATAGCTTTTGTTTTTACCATGAATCATGCAGGGAACACATTTTTTCATAATTTATAAGCTTTCCCCAAAGCCATGGGATTTCAAACATCCCAGCACCGAAGTAGATTTTTCAGAATTAGTTAAATTATCAAGAAGCAAGCCTAGCATCTCTTGATGCATCATGGGAAATCAGACACACTAACAGATATAACAAGTTATACAACCCGAATTCCAGAAATGTTAGGACCTTTTTTTTTATTTGAATAAAATCAATATTAAAAGACTTTCAAATCACATAAGCCAATATTTTATTCAAAATAGAACAAAGAGATCATAAGTGTTTAAACTGAAAAATGTTACACTTTTATCCACTAAATGAGCTCATTTCAAATTTGATGCCTGCTACAGGTCATATTTGGCACGAGGGCAAAAAAAGGGCTGAAAAAGCAAGGCATTTTGAAAAGACTCAGCTGGGAAAATATCTAGCAACTAATTAAGTTAATTGACATCAGGTATGTAACATGTTAAGCTATAAAAGGGATGTTTTGGAGAGGCAGAGTCTCTCAGAAGTAAAGATGGGCAGATGCTCTCCAATCTGTGAAAGAGTGCGTAAAAAGATTGTGGAATACTTTAAAAACAACGTTCCTCAACATCAAATTGCAAAGGCTTTGAAAATCTCATCATCTACAGTGCATAACATCATCAAAAGATTCAGAGAAACTGGAGAAATCTCTGTGCGTAAGGGACAAGGCCAAAGACCTTAGTTGAATGCCCGTGGTCTTCGGGCCCTCAGACGACACTGCATCACTCATCTGCCTGATTCTGGCATTGACATTACTAAATGGGCCCAGGAATACTTCCAGAAACCACCGTCGGTAAACACAATCCACCGTGCCATCTGCAGATGCCAACTAAAACTCTATCATGCAAAAAGGAAGCCATATGTGAACATGGGCTCCTGAACACGTGTCCTGTGGGCCAAGGCTCATTTAAAACGGACTGTTTCAAAGTGGAAAAGTGTTCTACAGCCAGACGAGTCCAAGTTTTACATTTCTTGTTAGAAATCACGGACGCCGTGTCCTCCGGGCTAAAGAGGAGAGAGAGACCTTCCAGCATGTTATCAGCGTTCAGTTCAAAAGCCATCATCTCTGATGGTATGGGCGTGCATAAGTGCATAACGGTATGGGAAGCTTGCATGTTTAGGAAGGCACTATGAATGCTGAAACGTATATATAAAGGTTTTAGAGCAACAGATTCTCCCCTCCAGGCAACATTTATTTCAGCAGGACCAAATACTGCAGCTATTACACTCATAAAAGCATACACTCATAAAAATGAAGGTCCTTCACGATGCCATAGAGAACCTTTAACATCCGAAGAATCTTTCTGTTTCACTATTTATGGTTCTTCAGATAATAAAAATGTAAGAAAGAAATGTTTTTAAAGAAACTTTGACTGAATGTTTCTCCGTGGAACCAAAAATGGTTCTTCTATGGCATCACTTGAAGAACCTTTTGAAGCACCTTTATTTTTAAGTGTGTGGCTTCATAGTAGAAGAGCCCGAGTGCTAAATTGGTCTGCCTGAGGTCCAGATCTTTCACCTATAGAGAACATTTGGCGCATCATTAAACGAAAAATACGTCATCAAGACGTCCATGAACTCTTCAGGAGTTGGAAACCTATATCAGGCACTAATGGGACCACATTCCAACCCCAAAACTTCAGAAGCGAATAACCTCAATGCCCAGATGTCTTCAAACTGTTTTGAAAAGAAGAGAAGATACTACACCATGGTAAACTTGCCCCAGTCCCAACTATTTTGAGACCTGTAGCAGGCATAAAATTTGAAATGAGCACATTTTGTGCATAAAATTGTAAAATTTCTCTGTTTAAACATTTGTTATGATATCTATGTTCTATTGTAATAAGATAGTGGTACATGTGATTTGAAAGTATTTAGTTTTTATCTTATTCAAATGTAAAAAACTTTCCAACACTTCTGGAATTCAGGTTTAAAAATGTGCTTCTAACATTTCCATTATGAAAATTAAACTTCTGTGAACGTTCTAAACAATTAGATATTTAAAAAAATCTTCTAAGAACTTTTGTTTTGTCTATTCGAACATTCTGAAACAACAATATTCTTAGCGAAAAAGTTTATGTGCTAGATCATTCTCTTAAAGAGTACATGAAGCATTTATATAGCGCTTTCGTTGTGTATTGCTGTACACCCAAAGCGTTTTTTACAGTCATGTGTGTGTGTGTGGGGGGGGAGGGGGTCTCTCCTCAACCACCACCAGTGTGCAGCATCCACTTGGATGATGCGACAGCTACCACAGGACAACGGCGCCAGTACGCTCACTACACACCAGCTACAGGTGGAGAGGAGAGAGAGTTATAGAGCCAATCAAGTGGATGGGGATTATTAGGAGGCCTTGACAAGGGCCAGTGGTGGAAATTTGGCCAGAACACCGGGGTTACACCCCTACTCTTTACGAGAAGTGCCATGGGATTTTTAATGACCACAGAGAGTCAGGACCTCGGTTTAACGTCTCATCCGAAAGACGGTGCTTGTTGACAGTGTAGTGTCCCCATCAGCTATAGAGTAGAATTGCATCTTTCATATCTCAAAAAAGTATTTAGTTTTATCAGATTTATAAAAGACAGATACAGCTTTAAGTTTCTGTCCGAAACTCCTGAAAAAATACAACTCTGAAACTTATAGAAAGCCTGAAGGAGTGTATTTGGCACAGAAATACTCCATCATCCAAATAGTAAAACAATTTTTTAACTTTGGCCATGTTTAGCATGAGAATTCAACTTTTTAATGGTGTAAATAAGTTAGAATGCATGAAATATCATTAGACCTCCCACTTTCTCATTAAGTTATTCACTGTTTTCAATGTTTCAGGAAGACTTAAAAGGCAGTTTTTCAAAACTGAAACGTTTTGAAAGTTCAGAAATAATGTTTACATAACTTAACTGGAACATTAGGAAAATGTTCTTAGAATAAATGTTTAAGCTATAGATATGATAATGAATAGTTCGTTAAATTTATATAGTGCTTTTCTGGGCACTCAAAGCACTTTACATGAGGATATCTCCTCATCCACCACCAATGTGCAGCATCCACCTGGATGATGCGACGGCAGCCATATTGCGCCAGAACGCCCACCACACACCAGCTTAC
Organism: Gymnocypris eckloni scoliostomus; assembly: GCA_027564155.1. Lineage (NCBI taxonomy): Eukaryota > Metazoa > Chordata > Actinopteri > Cypriniformes > Cyprinidae > Gymnocypris > Gymnocypris eckloni. Next base: position 13,340,039 of record CM050432.1, on the reverse strand, counting down.
TGGTGGAGAGGAGACAGAGCGATGAAGCCAATCAGTGTATGGGGATGATTAGGAGGCCATAATGGTCAGAGACCAGTGGGCTAGTTTGGCCAGGATGCCGAGGTAACACCCCTACTCTTTTTCGAAGGACATCCTGGGATTTTTAATGACCACAGAGAGTCAGGACCTCGGTTTAACGTCTCATCTGAAGGACGGTGCTTTTTACAGTATAGTGTCCCCGTCACTACACTGGGGCGTTAGGACCCACACAGACCACAGGGTGAGCACCCCCTGCTGGTCTCACTAACACCTCTTCCAGCAGGAACCTAGTTTTCCCAGGAGGTCTCCCATCCAGGTATTGACCAGGCTCAACCCTGCTTAGTTTCAGTGGGAAACCAGTCTTGGGATACACAGGGTGATATGGCTGCTGACCCCACATATGGGGTGAATGGGTGCTCCATTCAGTATTATTGACCATTTAAAGTCTAATAATACATTTGAATAGTGCTTTACAATAACAATACAGATGGTTTCAAAACTGCTTCATTGTAATAAACAGGAACGTAACAGAGTTAAGTCTGCTAATGTTAGTAGAGTGTTCTTTCGACATCTCCTTAATGGGAAAACAAGTATCCTGTCCTTAATGGACAATAATTTGACTTAAGCATATTGTAAGACATTTCTAATCATTTTTAAATTAATTATTATAGATATGCAAAACAACAGTCAAACTGCCTTTAGTAACGTTACAATAACAAAATGTTAATAACGTTTTCATGATAGCGTTTCATCAATTCTGTTAACATCCGAAAAACTGTTACTTCTTGAGAACCTCCTAAGAGCCTATCACTCTCTGAAACTCAAAATGTGTGCATTATATTGGGTCCAATTTGCGACAAACATGAAAATGCATGGCATGACCCCGATAATTCCCTTCCTTTCCCTTGCTGCAGCCCTGGCGTTATTGGAAAACATTGTGAAACAAGCAATAAACAAGTAACCAAGAGGCACAGTATTGCTCCAAATGATATTTTGTGGCATGCTCTCTAAGACCGTCTCAAGCTAACCTAATGACACTCCACATTTGCTCTACACGAAACACGAGGCTGCCCTTGGGATGTGCAACTGGCTTCCACCATTTCACAGCACTGACTTATCAATGAATCAAGATATGATGGGTGACACAACGGCGCCCCAGTGCTACACGGTCTATTTTATTAAACTCATATTTTATAGTTGTACCAATGCTAGCCAACAACTCATGATGTGCGTACATTAGCGACTCCGGAGGACAGCATAATATTCATCTTCAAATTTTTTTTGGGGGGGTGGAGGGGTTGCAGGATGCGTTCTTTTGTAATCACCCTATCCATTACTTAGGTCATGAAAGGTGGTGGAGACATCAGTCACGGGATGGGGGAAGGACATCCTCTGCACCAGTAAGAGAGAGATCTCTTTGACACATCGCAATTATCTTATTTAATTTCACTTATAGTAGCAATAGCAAATTAATCTTTTGGACTGGATGAAAAGATGAAGAGAGAAAAAAACGGCGATAAACATCTTTCTTTGTGTTTTTGTAGGCCATCCCTGTGCTTTTGTTCATTGTTCTCTGGCTGCAGATTTGGGTGTAGTTTGAAGCCCCCAAATTAGACGGTACTGTCCAGATTTGACAACACCATCCATTAAGAAATATCTCACCTGTTATTTCCCTCGTTCTTTCAGCTGAGTAAATGGCATTTTCTCTCTGTAATTCTCTGTATATGATGTTTTGAAAGCAATTGTTGAACCTAATGAAGATCAGTAGTCATATACCATAACAACCCAATGGGTTTAAACTCAAAATGCACAAACGTTAATGTTATCAGAACCCTGTTAAATGTTTTCTTAATGTGCAATGAAGTGTCTTGTAACGTTTATGAATGAATGAATGAATTAGTATTGTAGTAGTAGTATTACTATGGCAAAATTGCAAAATGAACGTTTATTAGTATTTAGAATCACATATGCAGTAATACATGCATATAAAAATATTATTATTAATAATAATAATTGTAAATAATAAATAATTACATTTGTATAAATATTTATATTATTTTTCATTTTTTTAATTGTTAATTTTGTACAATTTCCTGTCTTTCTTTTCTTTTTTTTGTCAATTGATGTTCAACATAAAATCTGGTTCCTGAAGCAAAAGCAGTGAACCGTGAGCTTGACCTTTTCTGTGTCTCTTTGACCTGGTGGAACCTGGGGAAAAGCAAAGAGGGAAAACATCCGTCTCCGCCTGATCCAAATTAGCCCTAAAGCACTAAGTGAGGTTTAAGTATTTGCATTCAAATACACACTTAAAAATAAAGGTTCCAAAAAGTGGTTTTCATAGGGATGCAATAGAAGAACCAGTTTGGGTTCCCCAAAGAACCTTTCAGTGAATGGTTCTTAGAAGTTACGGTTCTATGGCATCCCTATGAAAACCACACTTTTTCTTAGAGTGAAGAACATTTTAATAAATTAAAGAACCTTTTCTACTGTGAAGAACATTTTGTGGAATGAAAAGGTTCCATGGATGGCAAAGGTTCTTTATTGTTAAGAGTGTATTAGCAACATTGCATTGCTCAACATAACAATAAATTGCCAGATATTGGTGAGAAATTATCCTTGTACCTACCTAATTAGACTGAACCTATATTAGTATCTCATTATCTTATTGCTGATTTCCTCATCTAAAGTCCTATAGAGGGGTTTCCTCTGTTGTGAGTAGCAGAAGGCTGTGCTGTTAATACTAATGAACTGGCTTAATTGTAGAGAAATGTATTTGACCATGAAAATTCCAGTCAAACTGCTGAAAATGCTTCTCTCAGCATGAATAACTCACAGATTCAATTAACATCACCTCAGTTTACACACTGTCATTTATCAAGCACTGCTAGAGCGCAGTGTGTGTATGTGTGTGTGTGTGTTGGGGAGTGCTGCAGAGGGATTTATTTAGAATGATCTATTGTGAGGGGATTTCGAGGCAGTAAATGCCTTACACTGAGAGGGCCATTAGAAACGCCTGCTTAGCTGGATTACAGCATGCAGCTACTTCACTTCTCCATTCCTCTCCTCCCTTTCACTGTCTTCCATTCTCCATCCTTCCTCCTGTTGACCCCATTCACTGTTTCAGCAAATTTACTGTGAACGGTGATCAACCTTGCTGCTATTTAGGCTAATATTATGCTTAATGATGGGTTGGAAAGCCTAAATTGGTATATAATGGTAGTACAATCAAGCAATTCATAAATGCTTTATATATGGCTTGAGTTTAAGGGATTTTCCCACCATTTTATTGTCCACCAGGCTAAATTTGATGGCATTTGAGGTATTATTTACATTCACAGCATAAACTGTGTGGTATGAGCTTTGCTATTTAACCCTCTGATGCATGTACTATTATTATAAAATGTTAAAAAAATACCACAACAAATTTATGAGTGTATTTTCTTAAAGGCACAGTTCACCCAAAAATGTAAATGACCTCATGTTTTTAAAACCTGTATGGCTTTCTATTTTCTGTGAAACACAAACGAAGATACCCCCCCCCCCCATAAAAATCCCTGAATATAAAAAAACAAACAAATGAGCATAAATCAATAATATTTAATATCAATTGTAAATTAAATATTTAATATAATGTTGTACTTATATATTTTAATACAATAAGAGGAAAAATAAGGCATTTACCAATGATTAAGAAAAATAAACTCATCTATCGATCCATCCATCGATCCATCCATCCATCCATCCAAATTATTAATATTTAAATGCTTGCTTTTTGAAATTGTGAATGAAATTAAGTGGTGTCTCTCTTTTTAGTTTAGTATTTTGGTATTTTTCAAAGACATCTATCAGACACATAATTCTTCTAAGCAGCGTATTAAACATATGGCCACGATTTTTGTATTTCAGCCAATGTAAAGGATCCCACACTTCCTTTCACGCCGTCCAATCAGCTCGGCTCGTTCCTGATCCACGCAGAAGGCCCATTGCGTATTCAAACCCTGGCCCTCACACACAATCTGGCCGGAAACGGAGGTCTAATGAAGAGCCCAGGGGGTCTGGCTATCAGAGTGATGCATGGCATCATGTGAACGGACACCTTTTCATGCTGCTGTAGCTGGTAGGAGAGCAGCCCACTGAAAAACGATTAGAGGGCTGGGAACGTGACCCCCACAGCTTGCTAATGACATTTCTACAAGCTGGTCCAGAGCTGTGCGCTAGTTTGCTGAGGGGAATATTAAGATTTTTCCTCTCTCAGGAATGAAGCAAAGAGGAGCTGTTTAACGGATGATGATGATTGCTGTTCGTGACCGCTTGATGCTCTTCAGTCAGAGCTGCTGGGACATGAGCAGGGATTTGGTAAATAAATGAATGTAATCTGTTGCCTAAAGTAAGAACAGAAGCAGCAGACCGACTTCAGTGGCCAGTTTTTCAGGAATGTAAAAAAAAAATGTGTATATATATAAAATATTTTATTTTCTTGCAGTATAAACAGTTTCTCAACCAGAATTTTTGGCTTATTCACCTATAAAAATATCTGAATATATTTAAAATAAATAAGCAAACACCGCACAATATTTTAATGGTTTTGGAGAATATATCTTAAAAGAGATTTAATTTTCTTACACCGCTGGAAAATAGTTTTTACTGTTTCAAACATAAATCAACAAAATGCAATATATTTAATATATAAAATATTTTGCATCATGTAAATATTAAATATAATATTTATATATTTGTTTTATATAATAAGAAACCTGAATATATTTACCAATGCGCTAAGAAAAATAAACCTTAATAATATTATCTGAAAACAAGTCTGCATAAATGATTTAGTTTTGACATCTGTACCATAAAGCAATATAAAAATACTAGCTTGCAGTGTGAGAAATTAGGATAATGTTAAACAAATGCATATAAGAATATAATGGTATATTTGCATATTTTACGAATAACCTTTAGCTTTGTCATAAAATCAATATCAGTAACAGAACACGTGAGGCTCTCAAGAGGAAATATGACCTTATTTGTGATTTGTCCTTTTGGACAAGGTACGTTTTGAGCCTGAGGGGGTTTGGTGATTGGACAGTAATCTAATGACGAATGGTTGTAGGGGCCGCCATGCTGTTCATGGCCTCTCCGTGGAGAGAGAATGGCTGAATCTGCTAGTCTCTCATTGCTTTAGTATGATAATGATGCCTTATGGGGGTCCAGAGGTGCAGCTGGTGAATCCAGAACACCTGAGTCCATTCAGTCACTTAAAAGTGAGCCACGCCAACAATTATTGGAACACAAAGGAATTGTGGATCCCTAAATTAATATTCATTGCTGAAGGCAAACTCGAGCACAGAAAGCTTCTGTAAGATCAAATATAAATCTCAAACCACAGTGAAAAAAAATCTGACGTTTCTCAGTGAATGTGAACTTTTTCTCAGCTTATTATGAGTTTTGAGCAAAGGCTTTCTAAAGTCTGTTTGGAAAAGTAAGACTCCATAATCTTACATCTTTTCCTCTGCGCCAGACGACTGCGGGGGTCTCTCTCCAGGTGTGTGCTGCAGAACAGATGTGCACCACAGGTGGGCTGAATGCATTTCGGAGGTTTTTTTCTATATATTCATGAGTGTGCCGATGGAACTGTATGAATGTGGGTCACTCTGATAGAAAGGCAAGAGCCCAGCAGGGGCGGCCAGTTTGTATTTCACAAATGCCGTCACCCTCACAAACTCATAATTAGCACTAGCGAACTAAAATGGCTAATGAGTCTCAGAGGGAGTTCAAAGATTAACCCACATCGCTGGAGAAGACCTGGGTTTGATGGCCGCACTGGCTCTGAAAGGTGTCCTACATTCTGCCCGTTTCAAATTTTAACACGCATGAATAAAGCATGCAAGAGGAACAAATGAAACATGATTGATCTAATGATTTTCAATTTTTTGAATCAGCATGTTAGAGCAAATGTGAGACCGGTCTCCGCTTCAGTGGTGCATATGCATATTGAGCTAGTTTTTACATTTCGGTTTTTTTCGGTTTCGGAATACAAACAAAGGATCGCTCGCGAGCCGCCGGTGGAGAAGGAAGTGACGTTGGTCCCCCACTCTGAAGCTACGCTACAGGCGTCTCTTGATGACGTCGACTGGGACATGTTCGGGCGAGTTCATCTGGCGTCAGCGAATTCACGGATGTAGCAGTAAGCCGTAAACACGCTAACCGAGCAAGCCACTGAAGCGGTAACAATAAGGACATTTACTAATCAGAAACCGTGGGTGGACAGATCAATCCGTGATGCGGTTAACAATCGCACTGCCGCATACAATGCCGGTCTGTTGTCAGGGAACATGAGCGAGTACAAAACATCATGCTACGCTCTCCGGCGTGCAATACGAGCCGCTAAGCGCCGGTACAGTGAGAAAATTGAGTCGCATTTCCAGCTCAATGACTCTCGTCGCATGTGGCAGGGACTGAAGACCATCTGTTCCTCTGGAAATAAATCCTCCGCAGAGGTGAGAGCAGATCCGCTGCTGGCCGAAGAGCTAAACACTTTCTACGGTCGCTTTGACTGCAACGGCGGCGCAAATCTGCCGAACTGCCCGTCAGGAAGCAGCAGACAGAGCAGCAATGATCATGTAATCACCTTTTCAGAGGATGACGTTCGGAGGGAACTAAAGAGAGTGAACGTCAGGAAAGCAGCAGGACCTGATGGGATTACTGGCGTTCTGAGGTCCTGTGCTGATCAGCTTGCGGATTGTTTACTTCCATCTTTAATGAGTCCCTTGCTACCTCTGTTGTTCCCACCTCCTTTAAAAATCTGTCATAATCCCTGTGCCTAAGAACAGTAAACCCTCTTGCCTGAATGACTATCGTCCAGTTGCCCTCACATCGACGGTCATGAAGGTTTTGAGAGACTTTTAAAGAAACACATTTGCTCCTCCATCCCTGCTACCTTGGACCCTCTTCAGTTTGCCTATCGGCCAAATAGGTCTACTGATGATGCCATCTCCCAGGTACTGCACTCCTCCCTCACTCACATCGACAGCAAAAATGGCAACTATGTCAGGCTGCTATTCATAGACTATAGCTCAGCTTTCAACACTATAGTCCCCACCAAGCTGACTGTTAAACTCTCAGACCTCGGCCTAAACACTTCACTTTGTGACTGGATTCAAGATTTCCTCACCGCCAGACCACAAGTGGTGAAAGTCGGCCAGTTCACCTCCAACTCCATCACCCTGAATGTAGGAGCCCCACAGGGCTGTGTCCTGAGCCCCTGCTATACTCTCTACACACACGACTGCGTGTCCTCACACAGCTCCACCTCTATTGTCAAATTTGCGGATGATACTGTGGTTCTGGGCCTCATCAACAGCGGTGACGAGGCCGCATACTGGATGAGGTGGAGAGACTTACATCATGGTGCCAGGACAACTGTCTCTCTCTGAACGTGAGCAAAACTAAGGAGCTGATCGTGGACTTCAGGAAGAGACAGCAGCAGCCCTACACTCCTCTTATGATCAGTGGGACCCCTGTGGAGAGGGTGAGTAGCTTCAAGTACCTCGGTGTAAACATCTCCGAGGACCTGACTTGGACTACACACATTCAATCACAGGTTAAGAAAGCCAGGCAAAGGCTGTACCATCTGCGACAGCTGAGGAAATTCAGGGTCTCACCAGCTATCCTGAAAACTTTCTATTCAGGGCCATAGAAAGTGTTCTAACTCAGTGCATCTCAGTGTGGTATAATAATGCCACAAACCAGGACTGCAAAGCTCTACAGAGAGTCGTGCGCTTAGCTGAGCGCATCTCAGGGTTTGCTCTCCCCTCTCTGCAGCACATCTACCTCAAACGCTGCAGAAGCAGAGCTGCAAAAATCCTCAAAGATTCTACTCACCCGGTAACCATCTTTTCTGTTTACTGCCATCTGGCAGGCGCTTCAGGAGCATGATGGCAAAGACTGAAAGACTGAGGAAGAGCTTCTTCCCTCAGGCCATCAGGCTCCTAAACACAAACTCTGTTTCATAAACACTCACAAGACCCATTGTCAACTGTAAATATCATCACATTCTCATCATTGCTGCTCTATGTACAATACCATGAACAACCGTCTGCACATCCCTCTTATTCACATTACTATTTATTAAGTCCCAGTACACTGTTTTTGTTTTCTTTTTTGTACATCTTATTGTTTTTTGCACATCTTGTTGTTTTTGCACATCTCATTGTCTTTTGCACATCTCATTGTCTTTTGCACAATTATTGTTTTTTGCACATCTTATTGTTTTGCACTTTTTTATTTCATTGCACATTTTATTCTTATTTCTCCTTTTCTTACCATATGTATGCCCTTGTGTTATGTTACTTATATATTTTGTATTCTTATTGTTTTGCACTGTCACTGAGCGGACCTGATTCGATTGCATTTCACTTCTAGTTATGCCCTGTATAACTATTATGTGACAAATAAAGAAACCTTGACCTTGACCTTGACCTTGACATTTTACTTCATATTACTACATTTTAGTAGTTTTGGTAAAACCATAGCCAATTATTTTATTTCATTTAATTTTCTGTTATTTTATTTTAATTACAAATATTATTTATAAACTTAATATACTCTATATACTTTATTGTAAAATTAAAGATTTATTTGATTATTTTCATGTATATATACTTTTTTATATTATTATATATAAATATCATATACTTATTTAATTTTTAAATATTTTAAATAATAAATAAATCCAGAAAAAATGTTTATCTTACATTCTGCCTGTTTCAAGTTTTAGCATGCATGCATTATAGCAAACGATATAGGATGAAATAAAACATGACTGACTGAATGATTTTCAGTTTTGTAATATCAACATGTTAGAGCAAATGTAAGCACTGTCTCAGCTTCAGTGGTGCATATGCATATTTTTCCTTTTTTTGTGCTTATTTTCTTTTTTTACATTTAATTTTAAATTCAAAATATTAACTTTATTATATAGGTGTATAAAATACACATTTATTTTATATTGTATTACCATTTATTACATTTTTATAAATAATACATCAGATATTAAAATATTTATCAAACGAATGAGAAATCAAATAAAGTATTTTATCTATCCACTGCTAAAAGCCACATAGAAAGTGTTTTGGGTCAATTCACATCTTAGACAACAGCAATTTTTGTCCAAAATAATACAAGAATATGTCTAAAATCTGGTTATGTGAGACAAGGTGAGCCCTGAGTCTAACACAATTAAATTCCCCATAAGACCGTTCACAGCCCATGGGTCATTTAAAGTCACGACTAAACAAACATGTGACACAAATCCATTTGGACCAGCTCTAAAAGTGCATTAACATGATTTAAATGGATTTTCGGATATAAATCATAATACTGAACTGCAATCCTGCACTCAAGAGATAACACAAAGATGGCCTCTTCTCTGGAGGTGAATGAGGCACAGGCTCAGGACACGAGAGGTTCCCGGGCTACTGTGGGTTTGAGATCTTCAGGTCTAATGAGCTGTATAGCAAGCAAGTGGAGAGGAGAATATTTCCTGTAGCGAGTCAGCCGAAAACGATTTAACAAAAAGACATATGCAGGAGGTCCAGCAGTGAGGGGCTTTTCATTTTCTCCCCTCTCTCAATTTCCTGCCTCAATTTGTGATCACAAGTGATGAGAGGAGATATAGAGAACGCGAGGGAGAAATAGATTCAATCCAGGAGGAACAAGCAGTGCAGGCCCGGCGAGAGGCTTGTGATATATGTGTGGGCTGAAGTTAGCTCACAATGTTTTGACATTTCTGATATGGAATAAAATAACAAGGCGTTGAGAATCAGGCAGGAGTGAATTTGTATCCTGTGTCGTTCATTTAGTTCTCGTTATGGCCGATACGGAGTGAACAGTATTACTGTTGTGTTTGAGGGGAATGACGTGGCGATAATTTGCACAGTATTCAGTGGTGGTTTGTACATTACCTACACCTACACAGGCCCACCGAACTAGATGTAAATGATCTCACTGAGCCGTGAGCTCAGCTGAACATGAGTGGTAAATATATGTTGTATATATGTACGGAGGCAATATGTGGGCATGAGAGCAACAGGGAGAGATGAGTCACTGCAAAAGGAGTTAGAATAAATTGCTTTTAAACTTTGAAGTCGTGTTTCTTTGTGCTTTGTGTTTTTAATTGAAACTCACTGCACATTATAAGGAGTAAAACAAGGTTAATAGGTTGGACACAAAAATCCAATGATTGGTCCAATGATCCAATGATCCAATCCAATTTCAAACTTGCATATTGTAGAATTGAGATTTAAATTAAAAGCACCCCTAGATGTGAGATTAAAAAGTAATGTTTGACTGAAAATGTAAATATTTCTCAACGCAATCAAGAAGCTTTGTGAAATAATTGGGTCACATTAGGGCTGGGCGATATGGCTGAAAACTGTATCACGATATCAGTGTTCCCTATCGAGCTGTCACGAGACATCACGGAGATTTCTCCGTTATGGGAACTCCTTCCCTTCAACCTTTCCTGAAGTCCTATTGGCTCACGCCAGTCAAATGACTGGCCAATTGTCGCAAAGCATGCAAATACGACGAGCTCGAGACAGTATAAATGCGATGCTCGCGACAATTATATCAGAATCTTCTACTTCACCTTGAACTCGTGATGGCTTCAGTGTGTAAGATCTGCGCGGACCCATCGAACCGCTGGATCAGCATCTCCACTGCGTCGCCTGCCTGGGCCTGGCCCACGCCCGGCGGCGCTGGACGAGTCCGACTGTGGACATTGCGGACCTGCCGGTCCGCGTGCTCCGGCCCGCCCGCGATGTGGTTCGCGGCCTGTTCGGGTGGGGCTCACTGCCGCCAGCGTGCCGCTGGTGAGCCCCTCTCCTGGCGGCGGGAGCGCCCGTCTTGCCGTGCCGCCCGAACCCAACGGTCGCCGCATTCGCCGATCTCTTTCCCGAGGACTGTTTCCGCCCCCTTCCAATATTGAGGATTCGTAGCTTTTGGCCACGAGGAGGCGGCGAGGCCATGTCCATCTCGGCCTCGGAGAAGGACGGTTGGGCTGGATCGAGCCCGAGCAGCTAGGCAGCTCAGAGCCTTCAGGCCTCCAGGAGGAGCTCATGAGGGTTCTATCGAAAGCTGTTCAGGAGTTGGAGCTCACCTGGAATCCTCCGGAGGAGCCTGTCAGAGTAAGCTCGACTCGTGGTACTTCAGGTCAGCTGACGCAAGGACATCGGTGCCTTTCTTCCCGATGTTCACGAACAGCTCGTGAAGACGTGGTCTGCGCCCCAATCGTGCGTCCATTCTAACACGCAGGCCATGTTCTCCCACGTGGATGGGGCGGAGGCCCACGGTTACGTGCGCTCTCCCCCCGTCGAGGAGACCGTTGCTGCACACCTGTGCCCTGCAGCAGCGAAGTCCCTAGGCCCGGACATCAGCCTGCCGTCGAAGCCGTGCAGAACCACCGCCCATCTCGCTAATAAAGCGTATGCCTCTGATGGCGGCGGCATCAGCGTTACGCGCCATGGCAGTGCTGCAGGTGTTCAGGCCAAACTCCTGCAAGCGGCGGAGGGCGGAGTCCTCACTCCTGAGGCGACGAAGGATCTGCGGCGCTGCACGGACTTCGGCGTTGATGGCGACGGCGGCGGCCCAGTCTGTGGGTAAGGCCATGGGCTTTATGGTCGTCCTTCAGAGGCACCTCTGGCTAAATTTAGCTGACCTCAAGGATGCCGATCGAAAGGTGCTCCTAAACGCTCCTATATCTCCCTCCGGCCTCTTCGGTGATGCCGTGGAGACCATAACCGAGCGATTCGCTGAGACTCAAAAGCGCGGCGATGAGTCACGTGATGCCTAGACGCGCCCCCCAGCAACAGACTGCTAGATCCAGATCTTCGTCAGCGCATGGCTCTGCCCAGCGGAGAGATTTTCCCAGGCCTGCCCAGGCTGGGGCTACTGCTACTGCTCCTCGACAGGAGCCAGACGTCCGGAGGAAGGTGTGGGGCTCTGGCAGGAAGCGCCAAGGTCAGCGGGAGAAGCCCGCGACGCGACTCGCCCGCCCCGGCTGCTAAGCCGTCTTCCTGACGATCGGAGGGAGGGAGGAGAGCGCGAGCAGCCCGGCTCCCAAGCGCCCAAAGTTCAGCTGCTCAAATGTGTGTGTGTGAGTGTCCATTCAATAAAAATGCATACTTTCTCACAAAAGAGCTTTCTCCTCCTCACTCAATAAATGCGGTTCCCCTTGCCCGCCTCAGTGCAGTGCAGGTCCGCATCCAACACAGGTTATAGCCGCGCACCCAGCGACCGAGCAGCTAAAGCCGCTGCGTCAGTTCATAAGCGCATGGAAGGTTATTCCGGGAATCTCGTTGGCTACTCAACGTGATAGAGCGGGGATATACTCTTCAATTCAGGCGCAGACCACCCGTTTCAATGGCGTGGTGCAGTCTCTAACATCGCCTCGAAATGCCCAGGCTCTGAGGCAAGAGATTGGCTGTCTGCTCGAGAAAGGAGCAGTAGGCGAGTCCCACCACACGAGCTGGAGGCGGGTTTACATCCGCTACTGGTGGTACCTAAGAGGGATGGGGGCTTCGCCCAATTTTGGATCTCAGACCCATCAACAGGCGCTTTGCGAACGTCCGTTCAGGATGTTAACGCTGAAGCAGATCCTGGCGCAGATTCGCCCGGGGACTGGTTTGCGTCCGTGGATTTGAAGGACGCTGCACATTCAGATAGCGCCGCATCACAGACGGTTTCTGAGGTTTGCTTTCGAGAACACAGCGTACCAATACTCTGTTCTCCCGTTCGGGCTGGCTTTGGCCCCGCGCACATTTTCAAAGTGCGTGGATGCAGCACTTTCCCCCCTCAGAGCGGGCGGGATGCGCATCCTAAATTATCTGGACGATTGGCTGATTTTAGCTCAGTCCCGGGACACGCTACTCAGCCATATAGACTCGCTGCTTATTCACCTGGAGTCCCTAGGGCTATGTGTGAACAGGCGAAAGAGCATTCTCACCCCGAGTCAGTCCATTCTGTATTTGGGAGTTTGCATGGACTCCCTAGAAATGAGAGCCTCTCGCGAGAGCGTGGCGGCCATTTTGTCTTACCCACGCCATTTCAGAGAAGGCAGCTCTGTTCATTTGAAAGAATTTCAGAGACTACTGGGACTCATGGCGTCAGCTTCGGCAGTGTGTCATCTGGGCTTATTACACATGCGACCACTGCAGCTGTGGCTGAAAACTCGAGTCCCTGGACAGCATGGACCTCGGACGTTTGAGTATCGCGGTCACCAGCGGCTGCATCGCTCTGGCTCCGTGGCGCAACCCGAATTTCTTCAGCCGGGAGTCCCCTGGGCGTGGTGGTCTGGGTGGTCACAACAGAGGCATCGACGCCGGCTGGGGAGGCGGTGTGCGAGGGATGCCAGCTCGGGGCAGTGGTCAGAGCCTCAGATCCGGTGGCACATAAACCGATTGGAATTGGAAGCAGTCTTTTAGCTCTGAAGGAGTTTCAAGCACAACTGGAACGGCAGCATGTACTGATTCGCACCGACAACACGCCTGTAGTCGCATATAAATCGCCAGGGCGGCGTCCGTCAAGGCTTTGTGCAAGCAGGCAGCGATGTTACTGCTATGGGCGGATTCTCGCCTTCTATCCATCAGAGCAACGCACATCCCGGTCTTTTGAATCGCGGGGCGGACATGCTTTCAAGGAGGAGAATTCCTCAAGGGAATGGAGGTTACACCCGAGTCGGTTCGGATGATTTGGAACCTCACGGGAAGCAGAAGTGGATTTATTCGCCACGAGCGAGAATGCACACTGCCCGTCGTTCTTCTCTCTGTGCCACTCCCGTTGGAAGGGGACGCTCACAGCGCTGGCCGACAGCCAGGCTTTATGCGTTTCCTCCGATCAAGATATTGCCTCTGGTGTTATGCAAGATCAGGGAGGAGCGGCGTCCGTCATACTCATAGCTCGAACTGGCCGAACCAGCCTTGGTTTCCGGACCTGACAGAGCTGCTGATAGCCCCCTGGCCTATTCCGGTCAGGAAGGACATGTTATCTCAGGTGGACGGCTCGGTGTGGCACCGAACCCAGAACTATGGAACCTTCATGTGTGGTTGCTTCAGGGTTGTCAGGGGAGCTAGATGCATTGCAGGCTCGTGTGGTCGGCACACTCACGGAAGCCTTGAGCACCCTCTACAAGACGATTATATGCCTTAAAATGGGGAGTGTTTGTGAAATGGTGCCATCAGGCTCACATCGACCCGGTTGTTTGCACTGTGTTGGATGTTCTGAGTTTCCTGCAGTACAGGCTGGATAGTGGATCACCCTCGACACTAAAGTCTATGTGGCGGCCATTGCCGCGTTCCGTTCACCGCAGGGTGGCCAGTCGATCGGCAGAGACCCCATGGTGGTGAGTTTTCTTAAGGGAGCGAGAAGGCTACACCCTCCGAGGCCACCTTCGGTTCCGCCTTGGGACCTAGAGGTGGTATTAAGAGCTCTCTCTCAGCCACCTTTTGAGCCGTTATCATCAGTGGGTTTGAAGGAGTTGTCTCTCAAAACTGCACTCCTTCTTGCACTCGCCAGCCAAGCGCATAGGAGATTTGCACGCCTTTTCTGTGGATAGTGACTGTATTCGCTTTGGACCCGGTGACTGCAGCGTCACTCTCCGGCCAAGAATGGGGTATGTACCTAAATCACTTTCTACACCCTTCAAGATACAGACTGTTTCTCTGTCTGCCTTGTCTTCGAGTCAGCAGCCTCGAGTGAAGCAGATGCTCAGACTTGGTGTGCCCTGTCAGGGCTTTGAGGATTTACATCGACCGCTCGCGAGCTTCGTCAATCTAACCAGCTATTTGTATGCTATGGTGGTTGTGCGAGAGGCCGTGCTGTGTCTAAACAGAGGCTCTCCCACTGGATCGTAGGCGCTATTACGGCTGCGTATCTGAACCAAGGTTTGGAATGTCCTTTACACATTAGGGGCATTCAACGAGGGCCATGGCTTCCTCGTGGGCTTGGTCGAGAGGTATGTCTATTCAAGATATATGTGTTGCAGCCGGCTGGTCTTCTGAGAATACTTTCGCCAGGTTTTACAGGCTGGACGTTCAGTCTTTTGCCTCCCAGGTGCTGTCGGTAAGTGGCTGATGCATGTTTACTACATTGTTTGCTCTGCATACCCTTTTACTAATACGGTTGTTCTGCCCTGTGCTCAGTGCAGATTCCTGTATTTGTGTTGTTTTATCTAGCGATACTTTTATCATGCTAGGTTGGGGTCATGCTATACAGTCTGTGCAGTTCCTTATGCTCGTTGTGCAAGTTGCCCTGTTTCAGTGCAGCCAACGTTATTTCTATCCAGATATGCAAATTTGTATACCTTTGGGTTAGACGCTTATTGGCTTACAGCCACCTATCAGCGGTGAGCTCGCCTACAGCGTCACTATTGTGGGAAGTATCTACGTGCGTATTCTATCTGCTGTGTTTTGGGGTAGGGCTTCGTAGCCTCTCTCACGGCGGGATTTAATATCGTTCCCATAACGGAGAAATCTCCGTGATGTCTCGTGACAGCTCGATAGGGAACGCTCCGGTTACTATGGTTACCTCGGTTCCCTGAGAGCGGGAACGAGACATCACGGTAGACGCCGTGTTCGCTACTCCTCAGCTTACGGTGTTCAGTATCCGATTCTGATATAATTGTCGCGAGCATCGCATTTATACTGTCTCGAGCTCGTCGTATTTGCATGCTTTGCGACAATTGGCCAGTCATTTGACTGGCGTGAGCCAATAGGACTTCAGGAAAGGTTGAAGGGAAGGAGTTCCCATAACGGAGAAATCTCCGTGATGTCTCGTTCCCGCTCTCAGGGAACCGAGGTTACCATAGTAACCGGAGCGTTTCATATCGGTCGATATCGATAATTATTGATATTTTTTATGACCCATTTAAAATAAGGACCAGGAGAAAAATATATTACATTTAAACATTTTTATTTTAAGCTTAACCTTTCTCTGATCATAATCCCCTCAGTTGTTAAGACAGAAATGTCAACTACCATGGAAAACTCAAATAATTAAAATGTAAACATAAGTCTAAAGTCACAATGAAAACTTAACAATTATCTAAGCGGAGCGGAAGCATGTCTTTGGCTATATGATATGCCACTGCCTCCGTTATATCTTTGTACCGTTTAGATTCTTTGCCATAAGGCACTGATGCAGTACCTCTCCATGGCTTGCAGACGACATTGGTCTGACTACGGTCAGACTTATAATATCCAAAAAACTGCCATACAGGCGAGCTGACTTTTCCTCTTTTATTTACAATTTCCTCGCTCGCTGCGGCACTCATTTTCTGCTTATGAAAAGGGATCCAGCAGACCAGCACGAGACAACGATATGGCGCAACCAAACTGATACTGTTACATGATTGGCTGTTAGCGTGTCACTCCCTACGTTGCTAGGTTACCAGAGAGCGAGTGCCTTTGTTAATGCAACCAAACTTGCTTCGCAACCGCTGTTTTCTTCCGACGAAGAATACAAAATATCGAACGTTTTATCGAACAAATTTTTTATTGATATCGCTCACGTGTCTATCGCGATACATATCGTTATCGTTTTATCGCCCAGCCCTAGGTCACATGATCATAAAATCACATGCCAAGTTGCAAATGCATATTCAATTACAATCTCTATTAATTTCTGCTAATGTTATTTAAAAATATGTTCGTGTTATTTCATAATTAACGTAAATATTTTTAGTTATTTATCTGTTTGTTGATAGAAATGTTTTCAATGTATATATATTCAACTGTGAAAAATGTGGTTCAATGTGAGACTTACTTCGATACATTTTAATTTAGACCTTTCAGATTGAACAGATTTAATTCTCATGGCAGACGAGAAGAATTGTTTCAGGAAACCCATTTGAAAACAATCATGATATAAGCTTTACACCTTTAAAGTACACGTGAAATCAAAATTGCCTATATTTATTTTGTTGGCGCACTTTGCTATTTTTGTGGTGAACAATTCATCCCGCAAGTCAATCCTCAAAAAAAAATAGTTTGCCTTCATAATCTTTAATCCAAATCTGAAAATGCTCCTCCCGTCTAAAATGATGGGCCTTCTCTCATGACATCATGAGCGTGACATCCTTAACCACGCCCCTCCAACTGTCAGTGTTCATTTCCGAATAAAACGCCTACTTTATTACATCCAATCAATTCGCAGTAGAAAAAACAAGCCATTCCCTCTATCTTCCTCATTCAATATTCTGTTTATCTCGGAAGTACGTCACAATACGAAAGTAAAAAAACGGTCGCAAACTTCCAGTTCACACTGACTTTAAATAGCTCCAGATGCAAACTCTGAATCACCCCTCAGACCTTTAACACAGAAGCCAGACACCAATTATAATACACACACGCACTTATCAACTGTTACAATCTCTAAAGACTTACACGATGGACTAGTCGAGATTCAGTCAAGGGAAAGCATCTGACCCAGATTCACTGAGACTACAGAGCAGAGACTCTCTCAGTGTGGCCCATATACAAGCAACACAAGCCCACCTACTAATCAATGATGCATGCTGACTGAAATACAGGCTTCAATAAAGACTGGATGGTGTGGATTTTATTAATTAGTCTTTTCTTGATTTAATGCAGACAGACAAAATAATAAGGTAACGCTTTAGTTTAAGGACAAATTCTCATTATGCATATTACTTGCATGCTGGCCATTTATTAGTACTTATAAAGCGCATATTAATGCCTTATTCTGCATGACCACATTTTAGATCCCTTAATCCAATCCAATTACATACCTTAATTTATTAAAATGTACTATTAATAAGCAGCAAATTAGCAGTTTATTTTAGAGAAATCACTTAATTAATAGTGAATATGTGTTCCCTATTCTAAAGTGTAACCAATAATTATTATTGTGTGGTCTTTATTAAAGGATTCTAGAATTAAAAACACTAAGAGCAAGACACTGGATCAGTTTTCCAATTTTAGACAGTAGACTGAGGAATCTGGATTACTTTGAAGACACGTATAATATGTTTTTTAATAAGTAAATAAAGAATGGTAGTCACACTTTATTTTAAGGTCCAATTCTCACTATTAACAAGTCATTAACTACGATTTTTGCCTTAATTTTCTGCTTATTAATAACTACTAAGGTAGTTATTAAGTATAGGTATTGGATAGGATTAGGCAATTGGTCCCTTTACTAAAGTGTTACCGAAGTAGTTCACCCAAAAATGAAGTGGTTATATATTAATCTATTTAACTATACCTTTCTTCTTCAAAATTATGTACATTAAAAAATACATACATTATAGATACAATATAAACAAACAAACTTACATTCCAGAAAGTTTTTAAAATAAATCTCATACATTTTAATTTCATCAAATGACTACAGCAATAATGATGGATCAGTTTTGTTTGGATAAACAGTTATTACATAACGCACATGATGATGTTCAAACAGACTGTGTGAGTGGGACTGAATCCTTCACTCTGTTTCAAACACACACACACACACACACACAGGCTCTGATGGCACTCACACTTAGCCATGCTGATTGGCACTCGTTCACTCATTCACACGTCCACTCTGTGACACTTTCTCCCACTCATTTTCTTTTTTCCCCTCCTAGTACTCTTCTCTCCTTTCTCTCAAGATGCTGCTTCTGTTGTCAGTCATGCGAAGACTCTAGAAAGAGATCAGCCCTTGTGTTCACCAAGCAATTTATGTTAAATGGGGTTGTTTTGGACCACAGAGAAGTAAGCTTGGATCGATTTATGTTCTGTACAGCCATCTGTCTGTCAGTGAAAACACGGAGAGGTGGATCTGATTCTAAGACAGCTCCAAGACATACGGTAATTAATATTACATATCCTCTACAACTGGCAACATCCTAATGGTTGCTAGGATTGAAGAGAGAGAGAGAGAGAGATTAGATAGATAGATACTCCAAGTTTAGTTCTCCAACTAGCAGATTTTTTACTTTTTAACACACACACACACACACGCAACACACACACACGCAACACACACACACACACACACACACACACACACACACACACACACACACACACACACACACACACACACACACACACACACACACACACACAAGGAAGTGTATTTCCAAGAAAGTGTATTTCCAATGTTGGGCTAGGAGATAGATTTTAACATGAATAACATTAATTAACATAAATAATTATATTCATTGCTCTGTTTGAGCAGTACAGCATGAACCATACCCAGAAAGCTATCTTAAAAATGGCTGAACAGGGACAGCAAATGCTGTTCAGTCTGAATGGAGGTCAATTCAGAAGAAATTACTTTTTAATGAGTTTTTATTTATTCTTTTTTAAAAATCCTTGAAAAATGTATGTAAGCACTGTGTAAAGTCTAAAGCCTTTTTTCAGAGAACATATCTATTTTATACAATGTTTTGAAAATGAATTTTGTTTGAAGGATTTTTTTATATTATAACTGGAATATAAGACAGAAATACTTGGAGTGAGCTGAAGTTTGATTTGTTATTATTATAATGTTTTATTTAAATAAATAATTCACCCAAAAATGTATATTTGTTGCTAATGCACTCACTTTCAGGGTGTCCAAATGAATATGACTTTGTTCCTTCATCACAACAGATTTGGGGAAATGTTGTATTACATTATTGAATCCTCTTCAGCGAATGGGTGCCATCAGAATGAGAGTAGAAAAAGCTAATAAAAACATCACAATAATCCACAGCACTCCAGTACATCAATTAATGTCCTGTGAAGCAAAAATGCTGCATGTTTGGACTCGCATTCTGACGGCACCCATTCACTGCAGAGCATCCATTAGTGAGCAATTGATGTAATCCTAAGTTTCTCAAAATCTGTTCTGATGAAGAAACTCATCTACAGCCTGAGGGTGTGGACATTTGTGAATTATTTTATTAAAGTCATATGTTGTATAACAAGCAGTTAAAAACATTATTTTAAAGCAGTACTGATGCATTTACTCTACAAGAACAATGCACACAAAATGTTTCGGATCCCGTTTACACCTGCAGTCTTAATGCCACAAGCACAATGTGTCTAAGAAAAAGCTCCATCAGTAGTGCTCAGCATGTTCAGTCACACAATAGAAAGCAACAAGCCATTCAGAGAAAAGAGATAAAGAAGAATACAAGATGGAGAAAAGAATGACATGAGTGCATGAGATACTTAAGGTCAGAGAGAAGTAGTTGGATGGAACTTGAAGGTAGGAGGGGGAAAACGAGTTTGTGATAAAGGAAGGAGAATGGAGAGATGGGCTGGGAGGATAATGATGAGACGGAGTTTGAAAGTGCTCTGACAGTGTCCTTTAAAACACCCTTTCTGCTTCCTTCAACAGAAAAAGAGAGAGAGAGAGAGAGCAGCCATCTGTCAAGACCTTACACTGCAGTCTTGCAGCTATCTGATAGCCGGCAGGAGAGAGCGGCCTGACAGCTCAGTGAAACACCTGCATTAGTATTCAGCGTGCGGAGAGAGAATGCATGTAAGGGCAGGACAGAGTGCTGAATCCTGCTGATATTACAAGAAGGCTTTTTAAGCACAAATTATTCAAAAGTAGCCTTTTTGTGAGGAAATTCACTTTCCTCACACATACGCACTCAGGCTTGATTTTGTCCTTGGGGGGAAATAAACATTTGGTGCAGAATCGTCTTTGTTCTCAGGGTTTATTGACATTTCAAACAGATGAAACTGCAGGGCTGCGTTGCTTTGCTACACTAATCATAGTTTAACTATGGTATCTGTATACAATTGTGGTTATAAAAATGGTAATCAATACACCAAATAAACATGGTTACAACACTTTTATTATAATACAATTATGTTTTTTTTTTGTAAGGGGAAAAATGCTTGATTCTGGTAGGCGCTAGCATGCTAATGCTAAAGCTGAATGAGTAGGTCACTTTTACATTGAATTTCTGTTTAAGCTTGAGTTTAAAGACTGAAAAAGAAACACAGCACAAGATATTAATAGTTGTTTTCAAAGAGTTGTTTTTTTTACTGCACTTTTAGATTAGCATTAGCACTAGCACTATGCTAAAGCTGAATGACTTGGTCGCTTTTACATTCAATTTGTGTCTAAATTTGAGTTTAAAGCCCGCAAATCATATATTTGTGTATGTATAATCAAAAAGCTCTCTTTTAATCCCATGTGACTGATATGGTTTTAAAATAGTATTACACTGAAACCTCTTTTTCTTGATTAGTGTCTCGTCCCTGGAGTCCTCCGCTGCCAAGGCCGACTGACAGATTATTCATATGACACAGGCTTGATAGTCATTAATATCTGTAATCTGACAGTGTCTTTCTACGAACTGTCAGTAATAGTTAATGTCCTACTTTTTAAGCATGACAAATACTGCATAAAATAAATCAATGTGCAGCTCTTCGCCAAGAAGAAACTGGAATAACAATTTCAAAAGAGGATTGTTTTCAGCCATAGACATAGATTCTGTCTCTTAACAGCAGAATAATAATACAAAAATATTTAATTTCTAAACACACCTGGGCTGAAAATACATACAGAGTCAGTAAGAGTTTGTAATATTTTTCTGAAAAAAGTCTCATGTTCACCAAGGCTGCATTTATTTGATCAAAAATACAAAAGGGTAAAATATTACTATAATGTTTTAATATGTTTTAAAATGTAATTTATTCCTGTGATGGAAAAGCATCCTCCAGCATCCTTCAGAAATTATTATATTATTAATTCTATTGTAAATCATTAAAGAAACATTTTAATATTATTATTAGTAGTAGTATTAATATTTATTTATTTTTGTGATGAGGGCAATTTGAAAACTGAAAAGAATTTGAAAAAAAACAACATTCATTTGAAAAACATCTTTTGTAACAGTGTAACTGTCACTAATCATGTTAATGCATGCATGCTAAATTAAATTTATAAAAAAAAAAATCTTACACCAAAATACATTTGTACAGTATGTTAAACATTTTAAAATATATATTTTTTTACTAATCTCAGCTTGACTACCAAATGTCCTATCTATTTTAACTCTATTCGTGTTTTTTATCATATCTATTCACTCATCTGAACTCTGTATTGTTCTTTCCTAGAACAATTCCAGCATAATAGCTACTGATCAGCCTGTTTAACATAAGCTCTGTTTCTATATGCGTGTACAAGAGGCATGTACAGTACATCTGTGTCTCAGAGAGCATCATGGGACCCTCTTCTCTCTCCTATCACATTCTCCAAATGATGACACACAGGGTGAGAGGTGATAATGATTATTAAGCCTTATTAATAATCATAATTGGGGGTGAAAATATTCAGGTTTACATCTGTTAGGGGTGTGTTAGAATCTTACCCCTACATCATCTCCCATTATGGTCCTCTAATTGGAAATTATCCTTTTCTACGAAATACAAAACTATGAATGATGAAGTCTATTAGGCTTAAAGTATTCAAGCCATAAATTGAAAATAAATCTCTTTTGTAAAGCATAAGAAAAGAGACTCGTAGCAGGAATAAAAAAGGATGTATTTCTTAGTGACAAGGACTGCTTTTAAACTCTGTATTAAGTCCCTTGAGTGTATCGCCGAGCTTTGTTAGAGAAATATAATAAAATAAAAAGTGGCGGCAAAATATTCATGCTATTCAAGAGTGCTCATTACTGCATGATCACGCTCGATGGCACAGACATCAAAAGAAAAGCCCTGGCCGTAGATCCGCTGAACCTTCAACACAGCATAACCAATCCCCCTTCTGCCATACTTCAGTATTCATGCGTTTCACACACTGAGTGCTTAGGTGGTTTTATGTCAGAGTAAAATCATATCAAAGTAGAGGTTCTCCACCATCGAAATGATTCATCTGACTTCAGATTGGTTCGAAATGACTTTAAACTGCAGGCATTGTGCTGCTGGTGACAGTGTAACTATTAAAGCGCCAGTAAATATTATATGTAAAAAAGGAAACTTCACTTTCCATGCAGTGAAATTAGATAATTCAAGCCGCTTCTATAGGTCTATAAAAGTAATATGGCCAAGAAAATGGATCTTGCCACAGATCTTCTTAATTTCAATTGACTGAAGTGAGTTGAAAAGGTGGGATTGAAGGAAGGAGGGAGGAGGGAGGGGGAAAGCAAGGGAGAGTGAAAGAGAGCGAGACGGAGATTTCGCACCGTGACTTCCTTCATTCAGTGAAGATCAAAGCTAACATGATTCCTTTTCTTCTGGCGGATCAGAGGTTTTTAATGTGTCTGCTCCTCTCTAAAGTGCTGTCTTGCTGAACTGGATATGACTGGGCCGAGCATCACAGCTTTCTCTAATCTCAGTGAACTTTTCCTCCTGTCAGAAACTGTTCATATATTAGGACATGTACAACATCACAAATTATGGAAAATTAGCATAACTCTCACGGTTTGAGGAAACCCTAGCATTGCTTTAATAGCCTAAAACATATTTTGCATTGAATTATTAGGATGGTACTTTATGATAATTTGATTTGAATTTTTGATTATAGTTCAAATTAATAAACAAAATTTAAACTGTGTAACATTAGAACATGTTAGGTGTACACACTGTAGAAGTCAGACGGTTGACAGTTATTTGCTTTGATATCTTTTGTTAAAAAAAGTAAAACTCTTAAATTCTTCGTAAATAAACTGGATAATGATTAAGGATTATAACAAATGGTAACCAACTAATTAAATGAATAAATACATGTTTACATAAAGATGAAAATGACAATTGAGTGAAAATGTCAATTACTGAAATATTGCCTTAAAACCCCAGTACTTTAAATATTCAATAGAGATATTTATATATTTATAATAATAAATAATAATATATTTCAGAGATTCCAGCAGTAAATGTTTTTTTTGGCTAAAGAGGTTAATTTGACAAAAACAAAAGTTTGGAGATTTCTGGGTCAGAGGAACATATCAAAAGAACCTGGAGGGAAAATACTACTGTCTATATTGTCTTTTAGATCTGATTTACAGCAATTGTCTCCATAGGTAATTTTCCATAATTGATTCTGTTATTTTCCTGTTTATCTCGGTAATGCTGCTTTGACACGTATAAAGCGCTATAGAAATAAAGGTGACTTGACAAATTGGTACGTTTTAAAAATTACTTCTATTAATTTTATACATCCAACACATACCAAAATTAATAAAGTCAATCTTACCAGAACATGAGGGATATAAATGAACTCTTGGTCATATATCTTCCACACTTTTAGAAATGTCAAAAATGTCCCATCATCAATGAATCATGAAATACCAGTCTGTTCATACAAACTACCACATGGCTTTGTATGGGTCACTTTTATGGTGCTTTTACATCCTTAACAAAGCTTGTAGCTTCATGATAAAAAAAGATCAACTAGCAGAATTTCTTCTTAGGTTTCCATGTCAAAAAGAAAGTGATACAGTAGAGGTTTGGAACAACACAAAGGACGAGTAAATGACGCCTGAATGTTCATTTTGGGGTGAAGTATCCCTCCGAGCCTGTAAAACTTAGTCAAACAGTCATAAAGAGACGCTCTATCCTCTTTGAGAGTCAGATTTGCTGGCAGTCTGTCCCACCGGCGCTGACGTAAGAGAAGCTCTCAGAGGAGCTCTCCGTGGTGCTGATATTTCCGCTCAAGCGTGGGGCTCTTCTCTGCTACAGGCTTTTCAGAGCCAGCTGGATAACCAGACAACATGCCGGGTCACTTGGTCCCCCCCTGCCCCCCTCTCTCTTCCTCTCTGCTCTGCACAGGCACGAGGAAGCACTAGTCAGACTCTTGGCTCTCCATTAGCCGGCAGAGTCCGGCAGACAAATATAGAGCCAAAGTGCCCAACAGAACGGGGAAAGAGACTTTGCCAGTTAGTTTTGGCAGGGACCTGATTCACCACTTCAACAAGATTACACACTGTGCTGAAAAGGGCAAGAGATTAAAAAACAAGCACATGGCGAGAAAGAGAGAGAGAAGATAAGAATAATAAGCATGGCTACAAAAATTGTAATCAGCATGATGATTATAGGTCAAATGTGCAATCAGTAATTTTTCCTACTTAAAAAAATAACAATAATAATTTAATGGTACTTTTGCTCACATGTATTGCTGCCACACACATATTTTCCCACACTCAATTATTATACTGTAAAACGAGATGTTATGGCATGATTATTATTTAATTATTATTAATGTGGTCATACAAATCAATATTGCAAAATAATTAATTGTAATACATTGTTTTAATGAATATAAATGGCATTTTAATTGAAAAATAAAATAAAATAAATAAATACAATAAATAGTAAATGCCATTAACATTTTTAGATGGAGTCTAGTGTGTGACACTGCAGAACATCAATTGTCCAAATGTATTTCAGGTCAAGATCCTAAATGCTGATTCTATAAATAGCTTCTTACATTATCCATGTATTTCATCAAGAAAACAGAGACATACCCATATGTCCACACATACATACACTATAGGTCAGATAAAGGTTGGCACATGGCGAGGCTCTCAGAAGGCGAGGACTGGCACAGTGACATCAGATCTGCAGTATGGTCCCTAATCTGAGGGATCAGTAAAATCACGGAAATGAGAGGCATCACACTGCAGTAATCTCCTGCATCAGGAAAACTGTGTGTGCGTGTCAAAGAGATGAGAGAGACTGTAGAGGCCAGGAAAACAGAACCAGCCACTATCAACCAACTATTCAAACCAAGTGTAATTGCACAGGATTACTGGCACTGTACCAAACCCAAGTTCAGCCTGCACGAGAACAATCCAGACACCAGACTGAAAGCTCTTAAATAGAGACTTGAAAGGGAAAAGATACATGGACGATGACAATGAATCAGCAAGGATAGAAACAAAGTGGACGAAATAATGATGTTGAAAATAAAACAACAATATTCTGATGTTCTGTTGTCTATGTTGAACCCTCAGTGGCCCCGAAGATCCCAAAGCCTCTCAAAAAATATACTTAAAGTCAAGATGAAATCGAAATCTTATCTTGTCTTATTGTGAAAGATTCGTCCGTGCATGTTATTCCAAAGAAAATAAATCTTTGGAATCTGTAATCTTTAATCAAAAACGAATCAGAATAAAATCACACAATCTTGGAAGTAAAGTAGGTTACAAACTGCAAATCATATCAATTATACTTTGACTTTTGCAAATCATATTATTTATTATTATAAACAAAATTTCAACTTGCATCCAACATATAAGTATTGAAAAGTCTAATGTGTAAAACATGAATAAATGTAACGTATTTATACATACCAACATTTTCTCATATTCAGCTAAATAAAAAAATCATAATATTAATTAGTAAATGGCAACAAAAAAGGCTGTTTTTGCACATTTACTTGTTTTTGCACATCTTACTTGTTTTTGCACATCTTACTTGTCTTGCACATCTTGTTTTGCACTTTCTTTATTCCATTACACTTTTTACTCTTTATTTCTCTTTTTTACCTATTTATATGCTCTTGTGTGGTGTTACTTTTATATAATTTTTATTCTTTGCACTGTCCACTGAGCGGACCTGATTTGATCTACATTTCACTTTTGATTATACCCTGTATAATTTATCATGTGACAAATAAAGAAACCTTGAACCTTGAAATGTTTCAGATGAAACGTGAGATTTCTGCCAAGAGTTCAGTTAGAATTGTTATTCTGTTTTGTCTTAAATAAATTAAAAAGAACAACAATGCATATGCATATTTTTCAATGGAAACCTTTTATTTCACCATGACACAATAGTGCACCGAGCCATAGAAGGAAACAAAGCATCAATTTGACAAGAGGTGCAACAGAAAACATCAAAGTAAAGACAGAATCCAAACGACGAAACACATTAAATAAACTATTCACAACATCAAGATCATATTTGCCCTGGAAGGGAGCGGAACAACCATTAATACTGAAAGAAGTAAACACTGTACGGTCATTTACAAAGGATTTGACCATGTCTGCAGTCTCTTGAACCCATCAAGCACAAAACACTGCGATCACTGACAAGTTAACCTTTATTTTTCAACATAGTTTTGATATTGAAATCTGAAAATGTAATGGAATTCGCAAATCTTAAACTCTTTATCTGAATATTGCATCATGGTTTCCGATGATAATTGATAAATAACAAATAAACATCTAATCAAATGCATCAAGCAAATCTGTAACACCGTTCAAAGCTAAAACGATAAGTTGCTTTATCTTTTGTTATGTATGACTGAGCTATCTGTATATTGTTTATGTTATAATACATGTGAGCATTTGGTATAAAATGATCTTCTGACGGGATGAAACTGTACAGAGAGCCGAGACAAAGAGGAAAGGACAGCGAGACAAGGAAAAGTAGTGAGACATTTTGTCTTTGAATAGGACTAGAGGCACAAAGGGTCCACAGAGCAACAGATGTGACCATTCTGTAGAGAGGAAGAGAGGGAGGAAGGGAAGGAGACATTAGTCAAAAAAGGAAAGTAGCCAATTTGACACTCACTCAAGCATGTTCATACTGTATGTGTTTTAAGGCATTGAATAAGCATCCGTACAGCCTTTCGTGATTCATCGCTGAGCTCAAACGATGCTTATGACCTTGGCCAGTCACACAAGGTGCTTTAATAAGTAGATGAATTCTCTCCTGTCCCTGAGCTCTGTTCTTTATTCCTGCATTCATCTCACACAGACATATCTCACAGCATCCGGACCATTTTCTGTGTACTGTCCATGTTTCTTAGCTATTTATCTGTGAATGACTTTGTTCTTCATTTAGAGAGGTGTCCGAATGTCAGAGACCACTAGTGAAAATATATCTTATTTATTTTGTATTATTAAATTAAATTATTAATATATTTATTTCATTACAATTTATATTTTATAAGAAGCCCCGCCCCAATCATGGAATGCAAAAAAATTAAATGTATAGAAGCCCATTTCTCCAATAGAATGAAAAACAGTTAATTGTGACTTTTACAAGGACTCAAACAAAACTGCAAGCTGTGAATTTGGAACTGCAAGAAAGACAGTCAGAAATCTGAGATTATATTTCACAATTCTGAGTTTACATCTTAACATTCTAAAACTCAGAACTGGGAGGAAAACTATAAGTTTTCTTCTCACAATTCAAGATTTATTTCTCTTAAGTGCAAATTTTTCATTTTACAGTCAGAACTGTAATAAACTTGCAATTGCAAGTTAACATCTCGCAATTTTGACTTTTTCACAATTCTGACTTTTTCCTGCAATTCTGAGGAAAAAAAGAATGGCAAGAAATAAACTCTGAATTGTGCGAATAAATGCAGAATTGTGAGAAAAAAGGTAGCAATAAAATAATAATAATAATGGATGGTGGTGGATACAAGCTTCTATAATGATGTCGTTTTATATAATTTAATTCTAAGACATGAAAACGCAAAGTATAGTTATATAAATGTGTATTTATTCCTTAAAAAAACTTGGCTAGATTTATAATGCTAATAATCATGGAAACATGTCATCAAAGTCTATGAAAAAGATCCATAAATGCAAACTTATAAAGTTCCATTGATCTTTTTCTTTTTTTTCAAGGTTTAAATTAAGTTCTAAGGGTCTCTATTCAATGGGCTCTTAGACTTTTGGATCTCACTGTAAGTGTTTTATGAATAATATTTATATGCACCAAAACAATAAAAGCAAAGTTGTGACTGGGCGCACCACCAAAAGCCTTTGCCTTTGACTGAATTGGCATTAAAATGTTTAAAAATAAATTAGCCAGATGTCCATGAAACCCTTAATGGGCCTGTGTGGAAGCTGCCTTTGTTTGATGTGAAAGGATCCAGCTTAAAAATAATGACAAGCACAGAGGTTTACATCTAAATACTCAATAATAAATAAAGAGATTGGCGATTTGCCAAATGTATGTCTATGGGTGGTAATGTAAGTGTTAAGTACCTTGCACTGGCAGAGGGAACACTCCGTGCCGTGTTTGGTCCAAGCGGAGCCGCTGAAGCGAGTGATCCCGTATTCATCCACGCAGGTCTTGGTAATGTCATTCCGCGGTATCGGCCAGACAGGGGTCCGTGACGCAGCGTGGACAGCACTCGCCCTCCGGAACCACTGTAAACTCACAGTCAGCCACGGCGCACACGATATCGACCAGCAGTCCACTTCACCCTCTGAGAAACACACAGACAGAGATATATTTCAATCCTATACAGAAAAGAATCAATATTTTTGCAATTGCGTTCGGAGAGGCTAGTGGTATATAAATTACACACTTCCGCTTTAACATGCTGCAAATCACTATAAGTGTGTAGCGCTCACTGATCCAGAGAGGAGCATGTAATGAAGGATCGATACGACACTCCTAGGTCAGAGCTGGTTTAATACAGTCACATACAGGGCTCCGTTTCCTCCGGCATTCTTTAAAACTTTGTGTAACATCTGCTGGACTGCAGGTGATTTCTCAACATATATCAAAGCTTTGATCCTGTTTGGATGCTTTCCACAGGTGCAAGGATAAAGTGATGGTGTACTTAGAATGACAAGCATAAAAGCGTGTGAAGGTCAGTCCGAACAAACA
This sequence comes from Gymnocypris eckloni scoliostomus, assembly GCA_027564155.1. Lineage (NCBI taxonomy): Eukaryota > Metazoa > Chordata > Actinopteri > Cypriniformes > Cyprinidae > Gymnocypris > Gymnocypris eckloni. The sequence continues at coordinate 13,310,430 of CM050432.1, read as the reverse complement.
CGGCACGGTGAGTGGGAGTAAGACAGACAGAGAAGAAACTCTAGTGTGTATCTAGGGACAGAATGAGGAGATCATTTGGGCAATATGGAGGCAGGAAGTCCAACCACTTTGTGAGGTATCACTTGTTTTCTACATATATTTATGTTTCTGAGAAGATTCAAGTTCAAAACCACATGAGGGTGAATAAATCATTCATTTTTTGGGGTGAACCGATTGCTGTATTTCGCAAGACAACAAACACATTACATCCTGAATCAGACCGAGCGGGTTACGTAGACCTTGATTACAAAGGGAATGCAGATATTTCTCTGAATGTCTCGCTCTCCCCTCCTGGAGTTTTCCGTTCCGGAAACATTCTTTGTTCTTTCGCTCCTCACATTTTTGTATTCTTAAAACAGAAAGCATTCTTCCTGCCCTATTCTCTCTGTTTCGGTGTCTCTGCCTCTCTTTCAAGTTCTGTGTTCTTTTTACTTCACAGGGAACAAGGGTATAAATTGATGAGAAGAGGGATTTGAAGAGTAAAGGGGGTTGAAAACGACTAAAAGAAAATGCTGACTGAAAGAGAATGTGATAACAGTATAAGAAGCACATAAAAGAGACCAACAAAAACAGTTGTACTAAAACCTAATGACATTTCAATATGGCCATGCAAAACTTCTCAGACACAGATTACAGTTGTCTAGGATGAAAAAGGACTTTCAATTGAAAGTCAGTTATTGAGCAATTAATCCAGAGCCTGGCATTAGCATTAGCCTGGAAAACAAGCCCTTCGTTTGTTAAACCATCCACAACTGTCCAGAGGTCTTTAACAGAATTCATTACAGACCTACAGCAGTCCTAAACTCTGAGGAAAAGGTTTCATTATGTGAACTAAAAAAACTCTCAGACATAGAAAATGTGAGCTGGGAGCCTGGTATGTCATGTGAAGAACACCTGACAAGTTTAGGATTCCTGTTTGAACCCATTGTCAGCTCAGCAAATACTGTAATAAGGATTTTCACTAGCGAGAAAGATAGAGTTAGCTGGACTTTATAATTCATTTCTTCACAGAGTGAGAAAAGTTCTGCACAAAGAAAGAACAATGGCTTCTGGATGAAAGTTCAGTCCAGTGCTCACAGAGGAGAGGAAAACACCAGAGGGGCTTAAAACTGCATTGTTCAAGGTTTTGGTGCAAGGCTTCCTGACTGAGATATTGCAGGAAGTTCCACTGTGACCAGCAGTTTCTCTGAATACACAAGGAACAGGATGACAGAGTTTATTCTGAGAGTTGTGCATGTGTGAATGCATACTAAGGGGACATATTTCACACTTTTGAATCATATTCTTTCCCTCGAGTCCATTTATAACGGTAGTCAAGGTTGCTTGAACCAAAAAAGCTACAGTTCAGTTTTACGTGACACTTTTCACTCTGACTCTCAGGCTGTTTTTGCCAATGTACTTGTAAGACTACGACAAGTTATGCTATTATTAGCTGATCTCCTCATATGTGAGGTTCATACCATTTTTCATCAAGGAATTCCTGCTGAATACTGAACAGCTGTTGATATATTAATGTGGTCGCTCATTAGTTAAAGTGCTTTCATTTCATTGATGTTAAAAACTATTTTATTTATTTTACAATAATTTCCAACACTACAAAAAAAATCTAAATAGTTAAACAAATATTTTTAATACTACTAATAACAGTTTATTATTATTATTAAATAATTGATATAATACATTATCACAAATATTAATCATATGCAAAAGTCTGAGAACATTTTTTTTTTTTTAGATTAAAAAAATGTAGAAATAAAGCAAAGGCATGAAAAAATATATAAGAATGTTTAAATATATTATTTTATTATTTTTTAAATACATATGTAATAAATATGAAATAAATATGAAATGTAACAAATTTAATTTGTTATTACTTCCATTGAAATACACAAGATGCTATTTAAGGTTATTTTCAGATCATACAACAACAACAAATTAAGCTCAGATGAGCTTTATTTGTCACATACACAATTATACAGAGTATAATGAGGAGTGAAATGTGTTCTCTGCATTTAACCCATCCAAGTGTACACACTTGGAGCAGTGGGCAGCCGACTGTGCAGCGCCCGGGGAGCAGTCGTGGACCTCCTGCCGGAGCCGGGATTCGAACCCACAACCTTGGGTTACCTCGGGTTTCAAGTCCAACGCTCTATCCACTATAATATATCAGGTTTATTAACATATTTTATAATGACAACAAATATATAGAAATGTATGCAAAATACATTTTTAGAAATGCATTTTTACTAGTGGTTTTTAGACATTTGGGCCGCATTGTTTATCTCTAAATGCTGAGATGTTTCAGTAATCATTTAACAGAATCTTGTTAAACAATCTTCTTTAGCATTCGCTCTTTCTAATGTAAACCATATACCACATACTAGTTTATAAATATATACTGGCAATCATAATGCATTACCACATTGAGTCGGCTTAACATGCGGTCACTCACCATGCACTGGCACTGCTGGCAGTTCTCCACCCAGGTCTCTCCGTTACTGTACGCCAGCAGACCGTTCTGATGCAAACACTGAGAACTCAGACGAGGGTCGCATTCAGGACAGCACAACACATCCACCGTGGGATTCTCACAATCACACACCATCCGTCTACACATCACCAACCCTGACTGTAAAGGAGAGAGACAAGAGTCTGAGAAAAAAATTAAATCAGGGTTCCTTTGACTACAATTCCCATCAGCCCCTTTGGCTCACCTGACAGGAGCAGACCGAACACCTGTCGTCATCCAGCACCCAAATCTGCCCGTTGTGTTTCACCTTCCCGTCATGGGCACAGTCACCCGTGCAGTTCCTACCGTGCGGACAGCGACAGTCATAACCTCCGTCCACGTTAAAGCACACAGTGTCATTAGCACAGCTGTGCCGCCCCATCTCACATTCATCAATGTCTACCAACCAGAAACAAAGAAGCCACCAATTAAATCACTTGTTAAATCATGGTTTAGCTGGTTAGCATGATCTAGTTAACTACAACCATGCTGAGTGCAAAACACATCTTTCTCCATTGACTTCCATTAAAAAGAAGCACAGTTTCATTAGAAACAAGTTACCTTCACATGACTCTCCATTGGCTGAGAACATTCCGTTGTCATGGTAGCCATCGCGACACTCGCAGTGATACCAGCCAGGTAGGTTGACGCAAGTGGCTCGGCTGTCACACTCCACAAATCCATCGGAGCACTCGTCGATGTCTGAAGAGACAAGGTGGAGACACGCATGAGAAAACTCAAGAAGTGCATGGAGAAGTATCACTCTAGGTGAGCACAACTGTACCTGAATGACAACAAATGTTGTCACATATCATGAAAAAAATGATTGGTAGTACTTTATTTTACAGTCCTGTTACTCATGTGCATACCATGTTCGTATTTGAGTAATTACAATAACTAGGTTAAAAACTAGGTACTTACCCTGAACCTACCCCTAAACCTAACCCTACCCCATGTAGTTACATTTTATTACCAGTACTTTTTTAGGTAGGCACACTGTAAGTACACATACTGTAAAATAAAGTGCAACCAAAATATTGTAAAAATAGTATGCAATATTATTTAATATGATCTGTTATGGCATTTGAAGCCAGAAAAACATTTAAAGTGTGTGTGTGTGTGTGTGTGTGTGTATGTGTGTGCGTGTGTGTGTATACATCCTAGTAAAAAGTAATATAATTAAAATACATTAATACTAAGTATAGTTCAAATCTATTTACTGACATATTGCTTGAGACTTGCTGATATAAAAATATAATTAAACTCTATTTGGAGTAATGTCTTTTACGGAGGATTGTATGATTTTTGAAAAATATCAGTCTTTGAATGCCAGATATTTCAAGTGTAGCTGAAGTATACTTGCAATAGTTCCACTTTAGCACAATCAAATATACTTCAGTATATCTTTATTTGGACTTCAGCACTACAAAAAGTGCATTAAGAACAAAATCAGTTGTTCCAATTTAGCAGACTTTAAATATAACAGTTTAGTATACTAAAAGTACAACTGCACCACATTTTAAGTGCATAAATATGCAAAGGTATTTGTAGCATACTTGGCATGAAATCTGTTTTTCAAATACATTGTAATATACTTATTTTTTCTGTAGGGCATATCTATACAATATATTATGACACACGCACGCAAGCGCATGCGCACACGCACACGCACACACACACACACACACACACACACACACACACACACACACAGACACACACGCTTTGCATTTATTTATTTACTTTTACATCATTAAGAGATTTAAATTTCAAAGAAATGTTATTTTAGACTTTCTATTCATCCAAAAATATTAAAACATTAATGATAATAACAAATGTTTCTAGAGGACCAAATTAGCATATTAGAATGATTTCTGAAGAATCATATGACACTGAAGATAGTCTGAAAATTCAGCTTTGCATCACAGGAATAAATTACATTTTAAAACATACAGTATTAAAATAGATGTGACAATAAATTCCACTATTACAAATACTATTTTACAATATTCCTGTTTTTATTCTATTTTTTATCAAATAATTGTAGCTATAGTGACCATAAGAGGCTTCTTTGTGTGTGTGTGTGTGTGTGTGTGTGTGTGTGTGTGTGTGTGTGTGTGTGTGTGTGCGTGTGCGTGCGTGCGCAAAAATACAATTACAACGTTAATCTATTACCATAATTTCATTTTTTGTAAATGCCATAACGTGCATATTCCAATGTTGAGATATGCTAGAGTGTATTATCCTGTTTCCACAACCTTTTCAAATTCCTAAATGGATCTACAAAAGTATATTTGATGTCTGTCCTCGCACCAGACACAAATAAAGGGAGACAAATAGACCTTGTGCCATGGGCGTCTTGAAAGGAGTGTATCCAACAGCTGTTGATAAAGATGCGCTTCAGAATCTATTCAACTTTCAATGCTTGTCCTTGGATTACACTCTCAAAGAAAGCTACGCTGAGCATCCCTCAGACCCAGACAGTTCAAGGACAATTTCAACCACAATGGCATACTGGGAGATAAATTATTTTGTGATTTTAACCTTAGGTTACCAAATGTGTTTCACCTCACCCATCTCATTATATTGTGTAGTATAATGTATTTCAATGCCAATTGCAATGTCTGAAGTCAAGGCAAGGCTGAGTAGAGAGGTTAAACCAAAAACTGACGAATACTGTGTGTTTGTGGGTGTGCAAGAGAGAGGGAGAAAATGCATGTAGCCTTGAGAGTCGTGTTTGTGAAAGAGCACAGAATATGAGAAACTGCCTAAAGGAGCTTGTGAATTAGGTTTGCAAGTGTTGCATGTTAGTATTGCATGGGCTGAGAAATCTTTAAAGGGATGGTTCCCTCAAAAATGAAAATTTGGATACCATGAACTCACCTTCATATTGTTCTAAACAAACAAAACACCGCATAAAACCACCAATAAAATAGTCTGAACAGAACAAAATATTGAAGATAGATGTGACATTTTTAAAGATTTTTAAATGTAATTTATTCCTGTTGTGACAATGCTGAATTTTCAGTCTTCAGTGTCACATTATCCTGCAGAAATCATTCTAACACGATGAGCTCTTTACTTATTATAATAAACGCTGAAAACATAATATTTTTGATGAAATCCAAGAGATTCTTGTAGCTTCATAACATTACAGTTGAACCACTGATGTCACATGTCACTATTTGAACAATGTCCTAACTAGGTTTCTGGGCCTTGAACGTGTTAGTTACTTTGATGTCTATGGAGGGTAAGTAAGCTCTCGGATTTCATAAAAAATATCTTAATTTGTGTTTTCTGAAGATGAACAAAGGTCTTACGGGTTTGAAATGTCATGAGAGTGAGTAATTAATGAAATAATTTTCCTTTTTGGGTGAACTGTACCTTTAATGCATCCTTGCTTAATAAAAGCATTACATTTAAAAAAACAAAACAGATATTACAACTTTTAAACTTGACTGTCACATTTGTGTCTATTCAAATGTTGCACATTAAAATGCTTAACCCTGAACATTTGCACATTTACAAAATGCATGTTATATTGATTCAATTTGGGGTCATTATCATATAGGATTATTTTATATTTGGATTTATAAACGATAATAGAACATTTTTTAAATTTTTTTGGGATGAACTGTCCCTTTAAGAAAACCTCCTGTGGAACATTTGCTCAGAAGCTGAATTTCGGATGTGAGAATTGTTCATGCAATCGTTCTGAATATTTTTCACTCCTCTGACTAAGATTTCCACACTTTTTCTAAAGATTTCACTTGCCTAACACTAAATCCCCCATCCCTCAAAAACAAAGAGCGGCGAAAATAACACAAACAGTGCTGAATAATACATAGATGTAGGCAGTGCTGATGACATTTATTCATTTTCTTCCTTGAGCACAAACACACACTGCACTCATCTCCCTCAGAGGAACGGCTGGCATTTGTGCTGTCAGTAAGCAGTAGCGAGTATTGATTGACTGTGCATTCACGGGCAAACCCCCAGGGTTCCCGCTGTCCTGCAGCCTTGCCACTAATTTGTCACGGAATGTCATAAGTCGACGGCACAACACACAGTCTCCATCTCATTTGTTCCATCTTCAGCATTTGGGATCCTCATATATTTCCATTTGTTTGTAGTGAGTTTTGCTCAAGGTCAGTTTAAAGGAACAATTCACTCAAAAATGAATATTTGCTGAAAATGTACACACCCTCAGTCAATCTAAGATGTAAATGAGTTTGTTTCTTTGTCGGAACTGATTTGGAGAATGTAGCATTATCACTTGCTTATCAATGGATCCTCTGCAGTGAATGGGTGCCATCAGAATGAGGTCCCTGATCCTCTTGATTATCTCAAAAAGAACTGCACCCTTAAAGGAATAGTTCACCCTAAAATAAAAAATATAACATTTCACTGATGTGAATGGGTGCCGTCAGAATGAGTCCAAACTGCTGATAAAAACATCACAATAATCCACAAGTAAACTCCAGTTCATCAATTCATGTCTTGTGATGGGAAGCCATCATCATCATGAACATTAGACCATCAAGTTCATAGTTCTTAATATTGCTTCCTGCAGTAACAAAGTCCATCCCCCTTTTATTCCCTCACTCCAAAATCCACCCAACATCCAAAATTCACTGTTTTGGATAGTTATAAAATGGAGCTTGTGCATATTTTTCTCCTGATTCAGATGACAACTTTTTCACTAGAAAAAGCAATATAATTAATATGAAACAATGATTTGAAGATACAAACATCTTGATGGATTTGTTTATTTTAAATACACATCTTTTCACTTCACATGACATTAATTGATTGAGTCGTATGGATTACTTGTGGATTATTGTGATGTTTTTATCAGCTGTTTAGACTCTCATTCTGACGGCACCCATTCACATCAGTGAGCAAATGATGTAATGCTAAATGTTATATTTTTTAGATTTTAGGGTGAACTATTCCTTTAAGGGTGCAGTTCTTTTTGAGACGATCAAGAGGATCAGGGTGCATAATTTACAACCGGAACCGGCTGAACACTTTCTGAGTCAAAGTGCCAAGTAAAACAGATTATCCAATCCCATGAGCGCAGACGGGAATAGTTATGGGTCCACAGTGGAATCCTCAAGTCAATTTCATTAGGGACGATTCTTCAAACAGTAAGTCATCAATCCACTCAGTCCCTTAACGTCCCGGCTGTTCCCACCCCGGCTATCTCCTTCATCTGCCCTGCTCTCATCCCCCCCCCCCCCTCCATCCCTTCATCCTCCCCCTCCATCCTCACACTAATGAACAGATTCACACCCACTGCTGGTTCTCACTGGGGAGCTCAGTATACTGTAGAAGGGCCTCGATGCAAACGAGTGTGTGCATAAAAGCCTGGGTCCCATTCTCATACAAAGTCTGGAACTTTTTTTGAACAGGAAGTTCAAACGCGCACCTTTTCTTATTGAGAAGGCAGACAGCAGATTCTCAGAGCTTCCCCAATAAAAGTAGCAATTCAGAGGAAAGTATTATCTTTAAAGCCGATGTGAATTGCTCTTCGCAACCCATTTTATTGGAGATCGTGATGGATTTTAGAGATATTCAGTGAGAATAAAATGTTTCTTTGGAATAATACGAGCCTTTAGAAGGTAAATACTGTTGACTTTAACTGAATACAATGGAATTGTTTTTCCTGTTTATTTTTCTGACCCATTACCAATTTTTTGTTTTTTAATAAATCCAAATATATAATAAAATATGACCAAAATAAATGTACATTTCAATTTATTATACATTTTATTATTATAAAAAAATATATATATATATTATATTACATTTTCACTTTACATATATAAATAAAACTATATAAAATATAAAATTCAAAATTAAAATGTTGTAGTATTATACAATTTGACAAAAATATAAAAATTATATATATATATATATATATATATATATATATATACATACAGTGGGGCAAAAAAGTATTTAGTCAGCCACCAATTGTGCAAGTTCTCCCACTTAAAAAGATGAGAGAGGCCTGTAATTTTCATCATAGATATACCTCAACTATGAGAGACAAAATAAGAAAAAAAAATCCTGAAAATAACATTGTAGGATTTTTAAAGAATGTATTTGCAAATTATGGTGGAAAATAAGTATTTGGTCACCTACAAACAAGCAAGATTGCTGGCTCTCACAGACCTGTAACTTCTTCTTTAAGAGGCTCCTCTGTCCTCCACTCGTTACCTGTATTAATGGCATCTGTTTGAACTCGTTATCAGTATAAAAGACACCTGTCCACAACCTCAAACAGTCACACTCCAAACTCCACTATGGCCAAGACCAAAGAGCTGTCAAAGGACACCAGAAACAAAATTGTAGACCTGCACCAGGCTGGGAAGACTGAATCTGCAATAGGTAAGCAGCTTGGTGTGAAGAAATCAACTGTGGGAGCAATTATTAGAAAATGGAAGACATACAAGACCACTGATAATCTCCCTCGATCTGGGGCTCCACGCAAGATCTCACCCGTGGGGTCAAAATGATCACAAGAACTGTGAGCAAAAATCCCAGAACCACACGGGGGACCTAGTGAATGACCTGCAGAGAGCTGGGACCAAAGTAACAAAGGCTACCATCAGTAACACACTGCGCCAGGGACTCAAATCCTGCAGTGCCAGGCGTGTCCCCTGCTTAAGCCAGTACATGTCCAGGCCCGTCTGAAGTTTGCTAGAGAGCATTTGGATGATCCAGAAGAGGATTGGGAGAATGTCATATGGTCAGATGAAACCAAAATAGAACTTTTGGTAAAAACTCAACTTGTCGTGTTTGGAGGAGAAAGAATGCTGAGTTGCATCCAAAGAACACCATACCTACTGTGAAGCATGGGGTGGAAACATCATGCTTTGGGGCTGTTTTTCTGCAAAGGACCAGGACGACTGATCTGTGTAAAGGAAAGAATGAATGGGGCCATGTATCGTGAGATTTTGAGTGAAAACCTCCTTCCATCAGCAAGGTTATTGAAGATGAAACGTGGCTGGGTCTTTCAGCATGACAATGATTCCAAACACACCGCCGAACGAAGGAGTGGCTTCGTAAGAAGCATTTCAAGGTCCTGGAGTGGCCTAGCCAGTCTCCAGATCTCAACCCCATAGAAAATCTTTGGAGGGAGTTGAAAGTCCGTGTTGCCCAGCGACAGCCCCAAAACATCACTGCTCTAGAGGAGATCTGCATGGAGGAATGGGCCCAGCAACAGTGTGTGAAAACCTTGTGAAGACTTACAGAAAACGTTTGACCTCTGTCATTGCCAACAAAGGGTATATAATAAAGTATTGAGATTAAATTTTGTTATTGACCAAATACTTATTTTCCACCATAATTTGCAAATAAATTCTTTAAAAATCCTACAATGTGATTTTCTGTATTTTTTTTCTTATTTTGTCTCTCATAGTTGATGTATACATATGATGAAAATTACAGGCCTCTCTCATCTTTTTAAGTGGGAGAACTTGCACAATTGGTGGCTGACTAAATACTTTTTTGCCCCACTGTATATATATATATATATATATATATATATGTATAAAATATTTAACAATTTTAATAATCAAAATATATTTATAAAAAATATAGGTCTTATCGGAAATAAATACTTATATACATCCATTATAACATTTAATAACAAATATAATAATTATGAAAGAAATATGTAAATAATAAAATAAATAAATTAGAATATACATATATAAGACAATATGGCATAATAAATACATTTAACAATGAAAAAAAAATATATATAACAATTTTAAGAATTATAATGGAAATATTAAATATATTGTATTGTAATTTAAAATTAAAATAAATATGTAATACATATAACATATATAAAAATTTAAACAAAAATGTATTTTACATTCTACATAATGTTATAATAATAAAAGAAAGATGCTTAAAAACTAAGCAAATATTAGTTCAACCTAATTAGACAGATTAATTATTTTATTTATTAAACAAAAAAAGAAAATATTTTATAAGAAATATAAAATGCACAATAATGTGACATAATATGTCTAAAAATATAAGAGAAAGGTCTAAAATATCTTATATTATACAACATTAAAAGCTAGTTTTCCAGTGTTACTCTGAATGTGCTCATACTTCGGTCTGTTTTGCACAGTAAGGGAAGACGCTCAACAGCTAAACTCTAATTAGCTCCACCTCATTAGACAAGATGAGTAACGCCTTGGAATACAAGAACCCAATGAAGCAGACATAATCAGAGCGCTTAAATAAACATGGAGGAGTTTAACCAGAAGACCCAACCAGCAGTTGTTTTGAATCTCTTTGTACACACAATATTACGCCCCTCCCTGTGGGACGGAGCTTCTGAAGATATTCTCATTAAAATGTGATAGGGCTCCATTCCAGCTTAATGAGTAAAGACTTCTCGAGACTCCCATCCTGGTGCAAAAACACAGTGAAAGTGTTCAGCGACAAGCCGCAGCCATTTTTTCGCAAGATTGCAAATTTACTTCCGCTTGCTATACACCCATCACATAAAGAATTAACAAGTAGCCTGCAGAAACGTCTTGTTTAAGAGGAAGGACCCCCGAGCCCAGGGCGTTTAACCCCTGTGGACCTGCTGTAATTGGGTTTCCTTTATAAACAGAGCATGTGTGAAGCATCTGAGCCAATCTGATGGATAATACATGCTGCCGATCTTCTAAGAGGTAAGAGCTGGAATATGAAAGGAAATGCGACTCCCTACAGCTTCCTTTTCAGAGGAAGATAAAAAGAGAGAGCGAGAGAGAGAGAGCTTCCCTCACAGCATTTCTATTCAGAAAGCATCTCTGCGACAGGATATTTGATGGAGAAGATAATTCTGAATCTTTGTGCTTCAGTTGATTACTCTCATTAAAGAATAGAATAACAATAAAAAAACAAAGCTCTTATCAAATAATTTCTCTATTTTACCAGGAGAACAATATCCCCTGAACTAATGGATTGCTTTGTATTTACAGAACTGGTGGGGAGTGTTACCGAAGGTGGCCATATGTGCCAACGTCAAGCTGGCATAGATAAAAAAAAAAATAGAGAGAGAGAGGCTTCCTGACAAAGACGGAGAGTTTAATAATGTAGCTCTTTTAGTGGAGGGATAGGAGGTTTCAAAGGGACGGAGAACAGACTTTTCTTTGCCTCGCATGTTTGTGCAATATTTATCCTCTTTGTGCTTTTGTCATAACATTATATTTCCCCTCAGAGGAAGACAGAAAACATGAGGGAGAAACTGTGAGGGATTACAGACAGCTGAGCGCACAAAGTCTATCGCTCATATATACAGGAAAATACCACAACACACAAAAATGATGAGACCTCTTTGACATACAGTACAAGCCGTCCAAAAGGCAGAGCACTTAATACAAATGTGGGTTTCTGAAAAAAAAAAAAAACAGCTGAAATTTTTAAATAACTGTTGGTGTGTTTATTAATCTGTTTTCCTATGTGGATATTTTAAGCTTTTTTTATTTGTGGAGAATTTGGTCCCCGCAATGTAGGCAAAACCTGACCCACGTAACATGTCTGTGTGTCAGCCAGTTCTGCCTCCAAGAACAGTGAGTCAGACATTCAGTACACACACAGTGTCTCGCAAACCACACCTCACTCTATCTTCTCTCTATCTCTCTACCAGCTGTCTCCTTTAGTCCCCATGCCTTCTCATTTCCTCTCTCCTCACTCCTTTTTCTCTTTCCCTTCATCATCCCTCTGTCACTCACACATAGGAGCGAGTGGGTGTTGGACCAGTTTGCAAAAAACCACCGGCAGATGCCCTGCTGGGTAACGTTGAGCAAAAAGTTCTGAGGCCTCTGCCTCCTTATCTCACTCACACACACACAAACACACACCGATCTCCAGAGCCATAAAAAAGCTTCATGACCATCTCTTTTCTACTGTTCCAGAGTTCAGTGACTCGTTTAAAATTGTACTTGCCTGAACTGCAAAAAAAATCAATTTCTTAATAAGCATTTTGGGTTGTTTTTACTCCAATTTTGAAACGTCCTTATGACTACATGGAAATAAAGTTGGTGTGGAAACAATTTTCACTCAAAAATTGCAAGTAAATTTATAATTACACCGATAATAATAAAGTCGTATTGGGGGAAGTGTGTGCCTAATGGTTAGAGAGTCAGACTTAGTTTGAGTCTTGGGTTGGCAGGATTTGTCAGTAGGGGGAGTGAATTTACAGTGCTCTCTCCACCATCAATACCACGACTGATGTGCCCTTGAGCAAGGCACCGAACCCCCAACTGCTTCCCGGGCGCCACAGCATAAATGGCTGCCCACTGCTCTGGGTTTGTGTTCATGGTGTGTGTGTGTTCACTGCTGTGTGTGCACTTTGAATGGGTTAAATACAGAGCACAAATTCCGAGTATGGATCACCATACTTGGTCGTATGTCATGTCACTCACTTTAACTTTCACTCACTTCATAATTACAAAGAAACATTAGTGAAATTTGTAAATCGTAAGTAAAATTAGTTTGTCAAATTGGAAGTGTGTATTCTCTCAAAACAAAGTCTTATTGTCTTACACAAATATGCTACTCAAGTAAGTGTTTTAAGATATATATATATATATATATATATATATATATAACATGTAATTTTTATCCAGTGGTTATTTCTGCATGCAACACCAATCCAGGGACATAACAAGATTTCAATGTCAAGTAATTTCCCTGTTAACACTAAAAGTGCAATACTGTGTGAAGTCACAAAATCACAGTCCATCAGAACATATTTAATGTTTAATGTAAATCTATGAGATGTGGGCAGGGCTTGTCATGCAGCATGATAAAACACAAACAAGACATCTTGACGTGTGTCACTTATGACTGATTAGTACACACATTGAAATTACATGGAAGAAATGTGATCTATATCTTCACGCTTTCATGTCACTTTTGGTTAAAATATGGTGCCGGAGAAACAGGTGACATCTATCTTCAGAATCAGACATACATGTATTAAAACCGCAATGACACTTTGCAATGGGTTTCATGCATAAA